>JAULBZ010009090.1:0-10261 GCA_032360805.1 Neoturris breviconis | reverse complement strand
CAGCCAACTTGGCTGAAAATATTCTGAAAAATCTCTCCTCCACAGTGATGACCGGCTGTTATTTCGAGCCCTGCAAGTAGAAGGTTAGCCCACTAGCTATATACGAGGTATTAGGTAAAATATTTATTGAAAACTACATAATATGAAGAAGACAAAAGAACTACTAGTTGTAATTGTATTAAAACATTTCCTGCCAGAGTAGGAAAAAGGCACACGTTTTGAAACCTTTCATTTTAAGAATGAACTATTCTGCTTGCCAATTAAAATAGATACAAGAAACACAATATTCCGGACTGTTTCTCGTTTGGGTATTACATTTCTTTACAACCATCAACAACATTTTGTCACCTCGATGTACCAAAGGTTGTTTTGTCATTAAACCACTCAAACTTGTTTGTGCAAGTATTGGTGAGTTACCTTCCGAGTGGCAGCATAGACATCAAAATTTTGAAAAAAAAGAAATGTTATCACGTCATCAGTACGTTCTTACTCGAAATGTAGTTTTTGACTTGGGGCACGATAGGGACCTTAAATGCAATAAACTGTCATTTTGGTAGTCCCTCCACATGCTTTAATAGAATCTATCTAGGTATATGAAAAATATATTACCTAGATGTGTTAAAGATGTTTTAATGTTAAATTTAATGACGTCATAGACACAAATGCTTATTTAGCACATCTTACAAATATATTTTTCATATCTCTGGATTCATTCTATTAAAGTACATGGAGGGGCTACTAAAACGTCAATTTATCGCATTATGCCCAGGTCAACAAGAATATTTTAGGCTAAAATTTATTGATGACGTCATAAAAATTGATTTTTTTCCTACTAGTTTTTATCAAGGTTCCATTTTTTATCCATAAAGCAGCTGATAATATCTCTTTATTATTATTAATATCCTAAAGGTATTGCTACTAACAAGTTTGACTGGTTTCAGGGCTAATCCTGCCATAGGTACATCGAGATCCAAATGGGACAAATGATTCATCAAAATCTATCATGGTGTGTAAAAAACAGGAATTAATTATGTGGATTGCAAAATTTTAGGTATCCTTGCTGGAGGAACAAACCATGGTCACGTAGTTATGTGGAAATACATTCCATTCAAATCTGAAGAGCAACCATGGGAATTACAACCTCCATCTGAAGTTGAAGGGAATGTTTCACATTTAGAGGTGAGTTAAAATATGAAAACAACTATTGGATATCGCCTGTGGAGAAGTGCTTTTTAGCATAGTTTTTAGCGTTGCAGCTGGAAACTATGCTAAAAAACACTCATCCATAGGTGATATCTGCCAGTTATTTAGAGGTTTGGGGACTAAATTATTGTTCATACTGTTAATTGTTGAAATTAATCTACAATGAAGAGTCAATAAGCTTGCAATTCTTTGGTTACTTCAGTATGGTTCAAAATTTATTTAAAATTAATTTAGATATTCCATAATGTGTAAGAAACATTAACATATGATTTTAATAAGATTGCAACAAAAAATAAACCAATCAATGCAAATCTATTTAACCAAACAGCCTCATCCACAATTTTTGTCTTATTTACAGTGTTTGAAATAACAAATACCGTATTACAGCGTGTATAAGTCGACTTGGTGTATTAGTCGGACCCCTATTAAAACCAAGCTTTAGAGTGGTACTTATTGTATAAGTCGGGTACCTTCTTGGAGTTAGGGCTATGATTTGAACTAATGATATTTCAACTCACAACACCTCATATAACCCAGAAGAAACAGTAAGTCTATGTAAAAAGTTTTGCTTTTGTCTATATATATCTTTAAAAAATTGCTATGTGGACAAAATCTTGTTGAAAGTCTATAGTAAAGACACTACAACAACGTTGAAAAGGTCTAACATCTTTATTGCATGCTTTGAACAAGTTGTTACCCACTACATATTTCTAACAAAGTCTTTAAATAATCAATTAGAACTTTAAAATGATCATTCAATTTTTAAATCTATATTAATTCGACCCATTTTTTAATTGTTTATCGAGCTTAAAACAATACAGTAATAGATATCTAGACATAATCTATTTAAAAACTATAAAACATTATTTATTATGAAATAAACATTTCAAAAGTTAAATGTGATTGGATTAAAATACAATGCAAATACTTCAAACTAAATGTGATTGGTTTAAATTCTTCTTCTTTTCAGAAGCCAAAATAAAAAAAAAGTCACATGCGTAAAAGTTTTATAAAAGCAGAGAACTGTGTGTTATAAAAAACAATGAAGAAACTTTTTTCAATGAAGAAAGTGAAACAAGAATGTTGATAAAATTTAAATCTTAACATTTCTAGATGAGAAGATACAAACTATACTGAAACACCTCTTCTTTTTCGCTTTTGACTTTCCTTGCTTGAGAACCATCAGATAGTATCGATATAATTTTTTTTCTTATTTTGTCCCGTTTTTATTTTGTAAATTTGTGTACTAAATAAAAAAAAAAAAGAAAAAAAAAAGAAGTTGAGGGTAATACGGTAATGAAAAACTACCCATAGTAAGGCAGGATCGAGTTGTATGGAAAGACAAGATAAAGAGAGATAAAGCAAGATCGACCTAATGATGGTGATGATGGCAGTTGTAACCATTATTGTACCTGCTTAACTTTGTATAATTTGTAGTTAAATTGATAACATCTCCTCTCATCTGCCGCATTAAATCTTCATACAAGTCACTTGTCATAATGTTTTGTGTAATTATATCTCCAGTATCTGGATCAATAAGATTACCATTAGCATCCACATTAAATCCAAGAAAACTTAATGTGACACCATCTTGATTAAAAAATAAGTAAGGATGGTAACTAAAATAAAATAATAAATGAAAGCATAAAAACCCATACTAGTTATAATCATTATGTGTCACTCATTTTTATAATTTGCGTATTACATACAACAAAATAAAGTTTCAAAGGACATAGTTACGCTTACTAACAAAAAGTTGGGTTTTTACTGGGTCAAATACTTTGTACAAAAGCCAATAGAAAACAATTCATTGGGAGATATTGACGTCACATGCCATGCGACATCAATTTCTACCAATGGAATGTTTAATCTTTATTTTCCTTTCGCCTAGTAAAAATCAGTCTTAACTTAACTGATGGAAAACTGCCTTTCTCACATTAATAGACTTTTAGTTGAATTATTATAAACATTAGATGCAACTCAAGTATGGTTATCAGGAAACATTTTTATGATCCTTTTAATTTGGTCTATTATGAAAGGGTCTCTTTAATTCATACCACTGCTCCCAGTGTCTTCTTATTTGAACCAACACACCATTTTGTTCATCTTGATCTTCTTTGCTGTTGGTCAATGATCGTGTTGAAAAATCCTGTTGAGATTCAAAGTAAAATGGGTAAATGCCAGTAACTCAATTTGTTGAAGTAAAGTTTCAAATTAGATGAAGCATGAAAACAAAGTAGCATTGTGTTCACTTAGGAGCTTCTTTCTTGGCAATCAAATTGACATTCAGAACAGCAATATAGCAATCAAATAAAGATTTTTTCAGCATGGGATTAACAGCAATTAAATAAATAACTCATCGAAAAATCATAGCATTAACAGCAGTCATATACAGAACTCCCCAAAATATCATTGCATTAACTGCAGTCAAGTGAATAACATTTTGGAAATTCCTAGCTTTTACAGCAGTCAAGTGAAATCAGAAAATCATTGCATCTGCAGAAATCAACTGAATATCTCTTCAATAAATCATTGCATTAACCCTATCATATTTTCCATGGAACCATGCTGTAGTGTTGCAACTTTCCATTAGGTCAACACATAATAAACATTTTAGCACAATTATTTTTTGTTGATGTCATCAAGGCAAAACAGGTGGTGCAAAATATACTTAGGCAAAACTTTTCTCTGCAAAAATAAATCCGGTTAAAAATTTGATTGCTAGGGGAAATTATCCCTAGTAACTAATTTAAAACGATCCTAGATAAATTATTGGAAAAGTTCCAAAATCTCTAGCCGTTTAAGCCATTCATTCAGAAGTTATTTAACGTAGAGGGGGTTTGAACCCTCCCAGTAGGAATAGAGTTAACAGCAGCCAAATGAATGTCTCTTTAGAAAATCATAGCATTAGCAGGAATCAAATGTATAACTCTTCAGAAGATCATTGCATTAACAGCAGCCAAATGAATAGTTCTTCATAAAATTACGGCTTTAACAGCAGTCAAATGAAAAGCTGTTCTGAAAAACATGGTATTTACAGTAGTCAAATAAATAACACTTCAAAATATAAATACTTACCTTACTCATTTCTAACAGGAACTTTATTACAAATCCTTTAAATCCTCGTATGTCTTCATTGTATTCCACACTTGTAAACAAACTTTTCTCACTTTCTAGAAGTTGCTCATTAAAAAAGTAAACAAAATTTCTTAGTTCCATCCATGATGGCTTGCGAACTCCACAGTACCTATAAACGAAATGACAAAATAGGCATTTATATGGGTTTTTTTCAGTGTATAAAATAAATGCCATTCTAAACTTTCAAAACAAAGTTCTAAAAATTGGATTTTTAATCTGTACTTTTGTTAAATCCCATAACATACGCTTTTTTATTATCCTTATGCAACCTAAAAGACACAATATTAATTTTAAATGAAGACTTTCTCTACAAGGAAGCTGTAGCATGATACTTGTTGCAAACTATAAATACCCTCGAACAACTGCACAGATCAGAAACATTATTATCGTTCTGATTTTTGTCTAGGGTAGAAAGCCAATGATAATTATGAAATACAACCTTAGGGTTACGATCTATATCATTGTTGTGCTATTTAGCTTGTGTAAAGATGATAAATCTCCATTTTAAATAATCTGGAAAATCCAATAATCCGATCTCAGATCGCCTTATAATTTCATATTGTGTAAAATTCACATCACTGCATGATGCAAGTAAAATATGAAAATCTGTTTATAAAAAAAGAATAATTATAGTAGAGGTCTATGAACCATTCATGGTAAAAAGAAATGGTAAATTGGCAGACCATAATCATCAGGGCAGGAAGTATATGCTTTGTTTAAAGATAAAAACAGAAAATATTAATTTTTTGAGGGAAAGAATTGGTGTAAGATTGACTAGAGTCTTGCGGCTCATTCAGACCTTAGGCTCAAGACTCTGTAACTGTTTTCATCACATAGCTAACTTAAAGTGATATTATAACAGTAACACTTTTCCCTGGGATTAATGGTGGCCAATTAGTGGTAGTGGTAGTGAAGGGTAGAAGGGGGGTTGCCATTATGGAGAATATCTTGAATGGTACAGAAAGTGATGCGAAGGAACTTAGACAATAAAATATTGAAGAGAAGCAAAATATTATTTCCACTGTTGTGAATTAATACAAAACATTAGACAAAATGTAGTGTATCTAGCGATAACAGTATTCAAATGGAGTGTGTAGCCAGGTTGAAACAATGGTCAAAATAATGATCTGAAGGTTTCTGTGGAGGAACAACTTCTAATCGAAGCAAATATTTTTTTTATTTTGCAAATAGTTTCTTCCAACGAAATATAAAGAATGAGTACAATCATTTCATATGCTTTTAATATTGTATATATGGATCAATCTTAAACATTTCTTTAATTAAAATAGCAATGTTTTCTATATTGCCAATCATATTCATTCAACGTTAGTATGTTGGAACAGGTTTATAATGATTATTATTCATATATTGAATGTATGTCCATATGAACCAATCAACATTTTTATATTTCTGTTAGCACATAAATAATAAATTATGTTTTACAAAATATACATACTTCAGTAGTATTCTTAGACATTCACTGTGATCTGTTTCAATATTAGTTTCTTCAAATGTGAAGGTATTTATCGCATCTGGTGATTCTTCAAAGACTTTTAAATATTGATACACACGTTGCATTGGTAATGATTTAAACTCCTTTGTGTCATATAAGACATTCTTCATGTCATCGGTTTCTAAAGATTGAAAGAAGTTTAAGAAAAAAAATAATTAAAATTGTATATAATTAACTTCATGCAAACACAAATCGAAAATTAAATTTACACCAAACTAATAACTGGTTATATAGAAATAATCCAACAATGAGAGCAAAAGCTCAAGGCCAGTTTCCACTTAAATGAAGAGTGTCAATTCGATCGACATAAATCAAATCGACAATTAGACAGCAATATAAAAAACTATTTGTTTACATTTTTTTAAGAGCAACAAATTATTTTTGATTTGAAGAAAATAAATTATGTGCAACAAATTATAGATTCTGATTCATTCAAGGAATGTTGATCAAATTCAATTGATGAAAAAGACACTTTGAACTTTAAATTTAAAATGTAAACTTGCATGTGCAAATTTGATCGAATTGATGTTCTTTGTTTAGGTGGAAATCCACCTTTATATTATTAGGGATATCTAGCCATTTCAATTTGCTTATATGTAATCATTTTATCAATAAAAACATAATTTCTTACTTGTATTCAAACGTCTGTAAGTTTCATCAGGAGAAATACATGTTATGGAAGGTAACATTTTAAGTATGTTGCTAAGGTTAGATTTTGCGATATTACCAACCTGGTAAAAACAATTATAAAGGCAATTTAGAAGCACATGAAAATAATATTGACAATAAATTTTCACATTATGTTGGGTAAAAACAATATATATTTATATACAAATATGAAATACTAAGCATCCAGTTACTCAAGTAACATTTATATATCACAATTGGATGAGTTACAAGTTAAAACCTCTTTACAAGTATGAACATATACAAGTTTTAATTTGTTTAATCGTAAAGTAGTTTGAAAAGTTTGAAAAAGTTGAGTTGATGTGCCAACAAAATATCATGTTTTTTACTGATTTAAAATTCTTGTACCATGTAAAGAATGGTTCTTTCAAACATTGATTTTTCGTGATTTTTTAAAATTGTATGTATTTATAAAACTTGCCGACAAAACAAAACTATTATCGTACGAGTCATATCTTCACAGAAAACATCTAGACACAATGAACTATTAAACTTCAACGAAGGAGGTTATATCTACGAATGAGTGTACATTCCAATTCAATACATTTTAATTGTTTTATTATATTGTCATATCGCTTTATTATACACGCACATTATAAATGCACATCACCATAGCAACCGCAACTTTTAACATTTTTACTGATTCTTACATGAATTTTATCACATATACACAACTAGAGAAAAGCTTTTGTATGTTTTTAAGAGTAAATAAATAATCTAAGTTTTAATAATATTTCGTTTTTTCCGTCTTCTTCAGCAGTGCCAACTACTTGATATGTTTGTTGGAGAACACTGGATACTTCAGAGACATAGGTATTAACAAGTATGAAGTATTTCATTTGTATGGGTACGCATTATGCATACGCAATAGCTGGATCCCACGATCCCCTATTGCTCCAGTAGGTAATGAAAATCAAACCAGGTTCACCCAGATGATAGCTCAACACAAACCCACTACAGTACGACAAAAGGGTTTAACTAACTCACATCTCAACTTTTACAGGCCTTCTTAAGCGCAGTGCCCATGCCAACTACTTAATATGTTCGTTGGCGAACACTAAATGCTTCAGAGACATGTACATGAACTAGCATGAGGTATTTAACTTGTGTCAGTATGCGATAGCTGGATACCACGATCCCCTTTTGCCTCAGTAGGTAGTGTGAATCGAATTAAGTTCGCACAGATGCTAGCCCAGAGCAAATTCACTACACTAAATCAACGACAAAAGAGTTTTGAGGAACCCAGCTCCATTTCGACCGTTACAGGCCTTCTTCAGCAGAGTGCCAGTGCCAACAACTTGATATGTTCGTTGGAGAACACTGGATACTTTAGTGACATATATATGAACTAGTATGAAGCATTTAATTTGTATCGGTATGCAATAGCTGGATCTCACGATCCCCATTTACCTCGGTAGGTAGTGGGAATCAAACTAGGTTCACATGGATGCTAGCCCAAAACAAACCCACTACACTACGTCAATGGCAAAAGGGTTATTATAGAAGCGAATTGTTTAACAGAATTAATTCACCTTACTACAGTTGCATGCTAACTGTAAAAAATAGGCTAATTAAGTGAGTGAATTTCAATTTTGAAACAAAATGATCTTTGGTCTGAGCCTACAGGTTTGTCTAACTCTTCAATAAAAAAATATTGCACAAAAGTTGTACATAAAGATTATTGTACAGGTAAGTCTTAAGCAATACAAATTATATAAATAAATGTAGTAAATCTTTTGTATTATATTTGTAAAGACATTTGTTGGTTCAAACTTTAAAACTCATTTTTCCCATTAGTGATAATTCAATTGACGCTATTTAATGAAGGGCATATACTCATATAACTATGCATGATTATGAAATCGAGTAACAGAACAGTAAGCTGCAATGATATAACTTGTCTAGTGACTTACTTTTTTAATATAATAATATTAGAGGTTAAGCCCACCTTAGAATGAACTGTGTGAACCATTCCCCTTTTTGCAAGGCATGTATGCGAAACAAATTGACTGGCTGGCCTTCAGAACAAACACCAAACAAAACACAAAAAATCTGTACCACAGAAAATAACAACAATAACAACAATCTACGAAATAACAACACACAGCCATCTGCAACTTGTGACTCTGGCAGTAACTTTCTACATGTGTTTTGGATGTCCAACACTCAGCCTTACACATATGCCTGTTGTTTTATAGTTCATAAAAACATAACCACATTGTATTATTAGCATATCATCTTGAAACTATTCTCGTTTATAATAATTAGATGAGTTGAAGACTCTGAAAGGATTAGTTATGCTGAAGAAATCTGTTTCACCTGCTTTTTACACTTGGTTGTTTCAATAATGCATAAATCATGTTCATCTTTTCTCCAAAGCTTTCCAGTGTGTGTTTGACAACAACCCAATACAACCAAGTTAAAAATGAAACAATCTAATCCATGTATAACCTGAAAAGCAAAGGTTTTCAACACATTCATGCATAGAATGAGCATTTTCAGTTTATTTCTTCTCTTATTTTCTAAACAAAACATTTTCTAAAACATTTAAATTGTTTTTATGCCTTTCTCGATTCTCTTTCTGTGGACTTTAAAACATCAATAGGCAAGCCCTTTAATTCTCATGTACTCCACAATATAGAAATCCCACTCATCAGGAATCACGAAGATCAAAATACAAGTATGATTATTCTAAATTATAATTTGATCTTAAAATTTTAAGTTAATTCTAAACTTCAATCCCAGGTTAGGCCTAATTATAATTTAAAATGAATTGACATTTGAACAACCCTATCCCAGGAAAACAAATACTGTTACAACAACGAATTAAAGGTACGGTATTGAAAGTGATCTACCAAACCAAGTGAAAGTTAAACCTAACAACATAAATATGATTTCCATACACACATTATACAGTAAAATGTCTTTAAGGTAAGATGGTAAAGTTACAGGTAACATAAACAATTGGAACACCTTTTTCAAAGTAATAACTTTGGATATTAAGATTTGTAGAGATTTGGTCCTGTAATAACAAGGGTAATCACTCTGTCTCCCTGTTTCAGGGTTTATCGCTCCAACGTATGAGAGACAAGTCTGACAGAAAATCAATAAACAAAAGACGAAGTCGGAAGAAAAAGAAAAAAGAAAAAGAAAGAAAAAACATGATAGACTAATTAAAGAAAGTGTTGAAAAATGTGAATATATAAAAAATATTTTAACTTAATAAGTAATATTTTAAAAAGGTCAGCTTCTTATGTATAAAATTTATGAAAGAATCAAATGTATATTACAATTTACAAAATAGTATAAAAAGATCGGCTTGTAACAGTGGATAAATAGGCAATTTTTTTACAAAACAACGAAATCAAAGTTATTGAGGTGATAAGAAGGGGCATAACTCCCTTAAGTATCAGGTCACTGTGGAGGAGAGTAGTGAGATTTCTTATCACTCAATGTAATTAAGGAGGATTTTTCAGAGGAAAATGACAATATTTTAAAAACAGAGCCTGTTGTTAAACTTTGTCAGTGTTATATCATATTTTTTGCAATTATTATTTCTCAAAAATTTATATATATATATATATATATAATTATTAAAAATGATAATCTTATCACCTAGAGTGCTCAATAGTAAACTAGAGCAATATAGTATGCGAAGAAAAATAAAACTACAGTTTGTTTAGTACTACTAGTTTCATGTTATTAACAATCTTCAGCTAA
>JAULBZ010009088.1:0-10264 GCA_032360805.1 Neoturris breviconis | reverse complement strand
ATTTTTATAACAAAAATCACTTATCATCTCAAAAAATTGAGGAGAGAGCTTCCCCAAAATACAACAAAATGTCTGCCAAAAAAGGTTCATAGTCAAAGTCTCATAAAAAATTAAAATGTCAAAAAAGTCTTAAGTCTACGCTTCTCACTTATCATTTGTTTGGTGGGCTAAAAACTGTGAAAGAGAGTGCAAGTCTGTGATTTGTCTGAGAATTATTGTAAAATTTACAGTAAATTTAACCTATCACTCCAAATATGTGAATTAGAAACATAATACTTTACCTTGAACTATTTAAAAGAAATGGTGACATTACTTCTTCTTTAACATCAATGAAAGGACTATTTTCATGTGGTTGCAATGGAACTTTAAATGTGTGTGGCATTTTAAGAATTGGTAATTCCTTTAACGTTTGTTGACTGTTAAATATGTGAATGTCTGATGCTGGTGTTTTCATTAGTGGACTACTAAAATTATCTTTGGGTGGTTCAGGAACAGTAAAGCTATCAGCAGAGAAATTACTATCTGGAACATGACTAACTGGCACATGTTGCAAAGCACATTCTCGATCTACAATACTGAATAACTGTCTACAAACATCATTACTATTATACTGCATATATTTTAAACTGCTGCTGGCTTTAAAATTATGCTGTGGGCTATAAAGCTGCAAAGAGAAATCATCTTCTTTTGTTTTGCTATTAGTAAATGCATCTTCTGAGAAGAAATTGAAAGTCACTTCATCTTCATTCAAATCCATTTGGAAATAATCTAATAATATCCTATCTATACATCTATCAAACAAATAAAATGTATATTTACCAGTGGGAAAAAACTTGTTCAAAGTCTGCAGTAAAGACATTAGAACAACATCGAATGACATTTTTTTAGCACCTTTACTGCAGACTTTGAACAAGATTTCGCCCACTGGATATGTATCTATCAAACAAACAAAATACATTTTCCAAATCATATCATACACTGTTTGAAATAAGAACTATAACTGTGGATTATTAAGGTTAGCTTTAGGCTTTGTAGCCTAAAGCTATGCTGAAAAATCGCTCCTCCATAGTGATTATTTGCTCTTATCTCTAACACTGTATTAATTGTAAGTTATGAAGATCAATATCCCTTAAAACTCATATCGCCGCTGATAAATCATATCAAAGTTGATCAATTTTATTATACACTGCTAAAAAATTACATCGCTAAATAATAAACACAAACAATTAATACTTAATAAAGTTCATGTTCCAAATAACTACAGAAAAGCACTGTGCAGGAGTGTTATATAGTCTGAAGCTACACTATGATGCTAAGTAGCATGAAGCTACACTATGATGCTATACCATGATGCATTTACCGGTAATTCTTCCATCATCCTGTGAATGGTAATAAAATTAGGATAAACAATAAGTACAATAAATACATGTCCTGCAAACCGCAATATAACTATCGAAGATCACCTGTGAAGGAGGATATTTTAGCTTTGCAGCTGAAAACTATATTAAAAGCACTCCTCCACAGATGATGTCCAGCAGTTATTTTTAGTCTTGGTCCTGTAAATATGAACTTCAATTTATAGCAACAAGAAAGATAATATAATTTTTATTTTATTTATTAAAAATATAACTGAATAATAACTTTGGAAGATCAAAACTAAGTATTTCTTGTTCATCAAAGTTTTCCAATATCTTCATTCGACAAATATTCTTTAAACTAATATTGTTATCAGAAATTAATATGATACGAAACATGTTTTGACGAATGTAATAAATTTCATTACCATACCAGTTAAAAAAGATATGAAAATCACGTAAAGCTGGGTTATTAACTTCTCCAAATGGTGGGATAAATAGTTTCATGGTACACAATTTCTTCTTTATATCATAAATGTATAAAAATTCATTTCGATCAAATATGAATAACATTTTCGAGAAACTGCATATACCAAACCAAGATATGCAAGCATTTTCATTGTGTAAAATTAACTTTAAATCTGAACTACTAACATTTTGTTCTTCCAATGGATTAGAAATAAAATGTAACACACAAGAACCAGATATAGCATAAATGTATTCGTTAGAATCCACAGAAAATGGATAATCAATTTTCTCCAAGAAGACAAGTTCTTCTTCGTTTTCCAAGAAAATTGGTCTTTCAGATAATGATAATTCTCTACTGTCATTAAGCTTATCTGTACAGTTAAGAAAATTTAAAACAAAAATTTGAAAGCAAGTCGTGGCTAAAATGATTTTTGATTTTTTATAAAAACAAATATCTGATACAACTCCACGTAGTTGATGATAATATTTTCTTAAATCAACAAAATTAATTAGCGATAACACGGGATGAAAACTGTATGTATATAATAATAATGAACCAATTCTTGGATGTCTTATGTCATGAAAGACCAAACTAATAAAATCATTTTCTGCTTTTGATGCTGTGACAGCAGTTGTTGTTGGTGTGAAGTTATTATCTGGTAAATTATGAAAACTTAAGTACTGAACTGACACTATACCATTTGTATAAGATACATCATAATGCAACAAAACAAATCTACTATCAACGGTAAAACCAAGAACAATAATTGCTTTACTGTTATTTGCTAACAGTGCATATGTAAGAAATTCAATTTCTATTCGTAATTGGAAGACAACGGACAGCGAGAAATGTTCAAAATTAATTGTCTGCTGGTTCGTAAAGTTATTTGTGCAAATTGATAGCATATAGAGATACTTATCTTTAGGAGCATAATTAACATTTTCATGAATAACTAGAAGATATTTTCCATGACATACAAAACTTGAAAACTTTATTCTGTCATCTGAAAACTTATAAGTAAATTGTACGGGTTTACAGAATGCTTCATTAACAACAAGAGCTTGGTTTTCAGGACCACTATATGGATTATCAACTCTTTGAATGAACTTCACTTGAGGAAGTAAACTTTCACATTCTTTCTTTTTATCACTCTTATGTTTATTCGAAAACATTGTTCTTTGGATTTTACGCCATAGAAAACTCATGGCTGTCTATAAAAGTAAATCAAAGGTATAGTATTGAAAGTAGCCCAACAAACTAACTGAAAGTTAAACCTATATGCACATATATATGATTTGCATACACACATTATACAGTATTTGAAATATGTCTTTGAGTTGATAAAGTTTCAGATCAAATAAACAATTGGAACACAGTTTTCAAAGTAAAATTATGTCAGGTCACTGTGGAGGAGAGTAGTAAAATTTCAAATCAAGGACAAATACCCAAATTTTGCATGGCATTAGGATTTCATGCCTTATTAAGTTTTTTTTTCATATATATATTCAATACACATAATTTACAAAAACTAAAAAGGGGCGATACAGGACACTTGATACCCCACTATAAAAATCCTATCTGCAAAATACCGCACATAGAAACAATAATAAGAATAAAAAACTTAATATAAGTAGTAGAACATTTAATATTGGACAAGATTTTACTTAAAAAGATGATAGTGTTTAAGTATCAATGCATCACTAAAGACATCATTACCATATGAAAGTAGATCAACCAAATCGTCATCTAAATAGATTGATATAAATCCTACCACTTCAACAATATTGTCAAGGAATGTCTTCCGAGGTACTCATATAAAAAGAACGGCGTAAGAAGAGATAGTGACTAGTAGACTCAATCTCAAGATTACAACTACAAAGAGGATTAATTGTGTCAAGAAAATTGTGGCAAAATTTATGATCCCTCAAGTGACTAAAATTCACTCTTAAACGTGAGAGCAGTTTCAGGCCAACAGGCCAACAATATTATAGGTAGAACAGCGTTCTGGATGTATATAAGTAAAGATTTTTTAAAAACTGACATTGTTTCAGAAGATCGTAATTCAGATCTCAAGTTATTCCACTCTCTGACACAATGTGGAAAAAGGCATTTTCAGAATAATTAGTATATGACACTGGTAGTCTAAATATATTGCATCATGCAGGATCATGGGACCACTGCTTATTTGGCAAAAAAGCATGCAAATATTTAGGCAAATTCAGTGATGTGATTTTAAAAAAATAAACTAGTCTCCTATACCATTGTCTATTGCAGGCTCTCCAAACCAAGTTCTTGGTACAAACGTTCGCATGAGGAACCTTTAATGGTTCCCGTTATAGCAAGGGCCGCATTGTATTGGACCGTTTCAATCATTCTACAAAAGATATCATTATGAGGCTGGTCATATATAATATCGCAGTAGTCAAGATGTGGCCTGATAAAGGCTACCAAATTGCCGAGTAATTCTTTATAAAAAATGTTTTTGAATCTGTAAAATACAAAAAAAGGTCTGAACAGCAGTCATCTTCAGTACCTAAAAAAAAAAAAAAGGTTAGCTACACATGGGCACAAGATCATTGGCAAAAAATATCCTTTGACAGAAAAATGTTATTTTTGTTTTGTTTTGTATTCAGGTTAATGCTGTTTAAATCAATGCACAATAATTTCTTTAATACAGCAAACAATGTTCATTGATAAGAATTAAATTCATATTTCACTTAATTGTATTTTCATACGTATCAAAACACACCTGGCGCATATTTTTATAAAGATGCATAGATGTAAAAATACAAAATGACACGCTATACTGATATAAGTTTTATCATATTTCCTTTGTTTCAGGAATATGCGCATTTTACATGTAGGTCCCTTTTCCTAGAGAGTGCTACATATGAGTGATAGAGAGTGCTACATATGAGTGATAACGAAATATAATAATTAATCTATGAAGATGTCAGATGTCATATTAGAAAAAATAGCATACAGTAGTACTAAATATTTATAAGGAAAATACTTGTACGTGATTGGCTTAGAATGAAATGATATGTATAAAGCTAAATATAATTAGAGACAACACTTTTAAATATAAAATAATTTACAAAGTCTACATACAAAATAAATATTGAACATGAACTAATATACATTTGTGAATAACATAAAAAGAAATTGAAAGATGGAAGACCTTCCTGAATATATAAAGATTATAGTTTTGACTTATTTGACTGTCTGTAATGTCATAATAAGTATGGGGAATATTCTTCTGTGGATCTATATTAAAGATAGAAAAACAAAAGCATCGTCATTCATTCGAGCAATCATCATGTCAACAATACCTATAGTTGTGATAAGTAAGTTCCAGACCTCATCATTACAATTGTTTCTTAAAAATGTTTCTTATTTTTTAGCCTTCTTTTAGGTTTCTTGTTTTTTCAATCTGAATTTGAACATCAATTTAAAACACATTTCATGTAGCCTCTTCCACAAACCGAGTTCGATTCTTCCAGATCTCACTTATCTAAGAGAGAGGATCGATCATTGTCTGTAGATCAGGCTACACCAATACTCTATCAGAATATATTAGCAGCACACATATATTTCTCATTCAATCTGATTGTAAAAATTGTAAGAGACAAGATTTTACGCTAAAGATTAAGATGGAAGACAGTAAGCTAATTCTCTTTCATAAACTGAACCCAGTAGGGCACGCTACGTTGCGACGTCGGTTTATACCGTTGTTTCGACATTGATCCTTTCACCGTGTGTCTGCTAGGAAGTGACTATGAGTACATATAAACAAAATCTAAACATTTCCAAAACACAACGATAATGAAACGTTTATGTGGTTTCTGAAATCAAGGATGCTGGAATATTCTAAATTTAATCATCTTGACTTGACTTAGAGGGAATGAAAATAGCTTCTTCAAACGTCTAAATTCGAAATTCTGATCTAAAAGAATGATTTAGACGTATTTTGTCTTCGCACATGCGTATAAAAATAGCACTCCTTATTCCTTTAATTAGGAGCTCATTTTGACTCGTAGGTCACCGGTCGGTCTCGTAGGTCACTCGTTCGTCTCGTAGGTCACTCATAGGTCACTCGTCCTTCTCGTAGGTCACTTGTAGGTCACTTGTCTGTCTCGTACCGTAGGTCACTCGTCGGTCTCGTAGGTCGACTCAACTTTGTTTTTTACCTATGTTATAACTGACCTAAATCTTTACACTAGACGCATCCATGATAGTCATGAAAGAAAAAGCAAAAGCAAAATTTTTTCAAGAGAACGAAAGAAGGTAAGATAGCTGAACGCTGCTAGATAGTTTGGCTCTGTCAGATCATGTGAACAATCTCGCTTTCAAAGCATTAGCCTTTCATTCAGTCTCTCTGCACTGAAAAGGAAATGCCACAGAGAAACATCTGTATTTATGTATTAAAATATACCCAAAATATTGAGAGCGTACATTAGGAAGTAAAGAATTACCATTCTAACATTAGCACGTCACATCATTTTTAAATAACCACCATGGAAGAAAGCACTTTGAATATGTTTTTCGGGAATATTTCATTTACTCCACAAACAAGGAGTATCAGATACGTTGGGAGGAAGTACAATTTTCGTAATAGTCTTTGCTGCAGACTTTGAACAAGTTTGATTGTCTACTGGGGAAAACTGGGAAAGCTGGAAAAGTGAATGTAATAAAATATATATGTTAAATCCAAACAGTTTGGCTTCGTCATTCTAGCCTGCATCTTGCAAATAAGCGCACACACCGTTTTAACTATTGAACGTCAGACAAGCATTCAATTTCCTTTTTTGCAGTTGGGCAAAATTTTACTGGTGAATTTTTGTGATGTTTCTTCGCCTGTAATTTATGGTTCGCAGTACCTGAAGGAAAAGAAACTTATATATGAAAACTGTCAAGAAAAAAAAATAAGCCCGCGAGAAAAATGTTAGACCCATGAAAAGAAAAAAATTGACCCACGAGAAAAAAGTTGACTTGCACGAGAAAAAAATCGGACCCACGAAGGCACGAGATAGTTCTAGAACCACGAATGTACGGGGGCACTTAACCCTGAGACCCACGATAGCACGAGACCCACGAAATTTGGCAGACTCAAAATTTTGCAGACTCGATATTTTTGGTTATGTTCCCAATTCACTATTCTTTTGGTGTCCATCCATAAAACTCGGAACGCTAATAGAACGCGCTAATAAAACAAATTTAAGAAATAGGTAGCCTGTTCCGCAGACCCGCCCCGCGGCAAAAAAGTGACTCTTTCCTGTTGAATACGTAATCTCATGTAGGGACTTCAGTTGTCACTGCAGTGTTTTAGAAAAGGTGGCGCTTCATAAAGAGCAACCACTGTAGAAGCCTAAAAATAGTTACCCAAAATCAAAATGATGAAAATATTCACATGGTTCCAACACAAAACAAAGGCGGCTCTAAAACATATTTTTGAATACTATTGGATTATAAGCTACACTATACTTACACTAGGTCAGGAAAGTATGAAACAACAAATAAAAAATATATCTCTAAAATCTTCAGAAATATCATAAACAAAGCAACATTACGGTTATCTATGGGTTAAATAAGGGGCTGATGGAATCAGCAGAAAGCAAAGGGAGAGATTGAAAAATCAAGCTCTTCCCTTCTTGTTCCAAGTGGAAATCAAAACAAAGTAGAGCAAACAAAGTAGAGCAAAAAGGTTTTTTTCCTTTAATAATGCTTCCCCCCTGTACATGGAACAACGACGAGAAGCCATGTTTTTCTTAGCTGTGGAGGAATCTCTGGGGAGAGAAAGTTATATATTTAACAAATTTAGCCTTATGATAAACTATCACGCGCAAATTAGGATCCGCATATTTTGACTAATGCCGCAGCGGTAGATAATTTTAAACCAGGCTAGCCTTAATTATCTGACATTAACGCCGATGTTGCACAGACTCTACTTCCCCGCGTTTTCTCGCCAGACGTCGAGTTTGTAGTACAGGCTAAGAAAGAGGAGGTTCTACCGAGATGTGTTCTGCGGGGCAGAACCTCCATAGGTTCTACCGAGATTTGAACTCGGATCGCTGGGTTTTGGATTCAAAGTCCAGAATGCTAACCATTACACCATAGAACCGTATAGAAGTTGAAGATTATAAAAAGGTTTTAAATGAAACCAGAAACTTCTGAAACTTATTTGTCTAGCTTGATCAAGTTTAATTGAACATAAGAGTCTAACCATTGCTACGTTATTTATCATAGAAAAGATATTAGTGGTACTCATTATAATTAAAGTAACTCTCAGGGGTTTTTTTCAAATTTTTCCTTCTGTAGTCAAGATCAAAGTTCATATTGCTACTACTAACATATTTGGATTTGAATCCATAAGAATAAATGTTAGTGAAGATAGATTGAAGTCGTAGGAAATTATGTATTTTCTATGCTCACTGTGTGGCAGCCATCTTGTTTGGCCAAACATTTTCTGTTTTCAGAGAAAAGAATTGCACTTCTTGACATTTTTAGGCAGCCTTTACATGGAGTTTCATGTCGCCCAAAATGAAATCTGCCTGAAATAAGATCTCAAAACGTGTTAATTATTTTAATGATACACAAACGTCCATTTGTTTAGCTCGTACGTGCGAACTTAAGCATGCGCATTAACACTTAAGCATGCGCAAAGATGTTCATTTCGGATTTCTGTTTACATGATATATCGACCCCCGAAATAAAATTTATTTCGGTCATTTTGACCGAAATGAAATTGTACCGGAAATGAATTTCATTTCGCCCACAGCATGTAAAACACTTATAAAGACATGACCAGAGACAGAAATGATGAAAATCTCATTTCGGGCGAAATGAAATTCCATGTAAAGCCTGCCTTAGACTCTGAAATTTTCTGAGTATGTTCAGTGTGTGTCAGTTATCCATTTGACATATATATTGAAAATTTGACCAAAAAAGGGGATTATGTACCTTTAATCAAAATGAAATCCTCCCCGGCAGAAAATCGAAACCTGATCTCCCGTGTGACAGGCATGACGCGTGACGATGCAATGTCTGGACAAAATAATAAAACCTATTCTAAATTTATTGTCTCGTGAGATAATCTTCTGATAGCCAGGCTTTTGGTCAATTCTAGTCCGCAACCTTACTCCTGAATGCATTTGGTCAGTAACTTCAATTGATACCTAGTTTTCTGTAAATGGCCCATGAAATTAATACAAGTTCAGCTACATCAAAATGTTCGGCCGAGTATTTAAAAGTTTGGTCGAGTGCAACCTCGTTCCCAGGGCTTCTTGCCTTTTCAAGCACGGAAGAGCGGTGAAGAAAGGGTCTCTGCCGGTCGATTCTGCAAACTGATTGGCTCTGAGATTCTAATATTTTCGAGAATCGTTTTTAAAATATTCCGCGAGTTAACGAGTAAGCCATAAACAAAATTGTAAAGTTAAGAAAGCAGGACAAACTTTTATAACATTGGGTGTTTATATATAGCTATGTTTTCAAGTAAAACATTCAAGATTTTCTCGTGTGTCCAATTTTTTTCTTGTGGGACTATTTTTTTTCTTTCTGAAAAGAATCCTTGTTTTAAGTGTTTTTATTACCTCATAACAAATGGCTCTGAAATGGCTAACCAACCAACTAAATGTGCGCCATCCAGTGAAAGGATAAAGTTAGCTACTATATAGTAGAACAAAATACAAACGACGTCTTTCTATCGTCTACTGTGAACGAAACGAACTGTATTTCATTTATGCCACTGGTAAGTTCATATTACATTCTCGCACTCTCCTCCGCAGAGGCTGAGCGCGGAAGGCGGAAAATCGCTACGCACATAACAGAAGTATAGTGTAGTTGCGACTAATGTTCAATTAATTTTCCTTATTAACTGGAATATATATAGAAGGAAGTTCCATGAACAGAACATATTTATGGAACATTGCGATTATGATTCCATTATGTGATCTGAGCTCATTGAATAGTCGTCATCAACAGCCGCCAGCTATATCATTTGATTTGGTTATAATAATGCAGACCATAGGAAACTATTATATATATGACCAACTAACAACTATAGGCTGATTTCCATTAGGCGATATTTCTCACGCCCACTACATTTATTAAGTGACTTTTTTTAGCAAAACACATGCTCAGTTAAAATTGCCTAATGGAAATCAGCCTTATTAACGATATTTCTTAGCTAAAATTGTATTGTAACTATAGTATTTATTGAGTGATTTCTTTAACTAATATTTCTTTATCAAGCAACTTTTTTAACAAAGCTCCGTTAAAAAGTCGCTCGATGAAAGCAATGTGTGACAAAATGGTCTAATGGATATCAGTCTGAGGACCTGTCCATATAGAGATCAGCTGACCCGGTTAACTGTGCTGGCTCGCCTAGCCGAGATGGCTTTCACCCCGCATCCATATGATACAATTCCATCCCTGCGAAACA
>JAULBZ010009087.1:0-10264 GCA_032360805.1 Neoturris breviconis | reverse complement strand
CCGCCCCCCCCCCCCCCCCCCCCCCCCCCACACACACAGAGTTTTACAGAGCCCTAAAAAGTCCAGTACTAATAGGGTTAAGGTAACAGAAAATAATAACCTGCTAGAATCTCTAACGATAACATGCGATTATCACTGTACCTCTCATAAACAACCTGCTAAACACTTACCTAGTGTGTCATAGAATCTCTAACGATAACATGCAATCACTGGAGCTCTCATAAACAATTTGATATAAACACTTACCCGCTGCAAATAAAAACAAAATAAAATTATTTAAATCCGACACCATGTAAATATCATCACACGCAAAACATAAGTATTTGTGTAATATAGCAATAACTAATCCTTACACAACACGGTATAACTAAGTACGTAAACAGTAGATACTTCTTTACAACTCAATGGACAAACACTTGTTCAAAGACGTTGTTCTACTGTCTTTACTGCGGACTTTGAACAATTGTTTGCTCGCTGGGTAAACAGATATGTGTACATTATTCATTGAATGAAGCAATTCTTAACCTTTCATTGCATGTAAAAATCGATGAATATTCGTGCAAGCAAATACACGTAATGATTTAGAAATTTCATAGGAGGATAATGAAAATTTGCGAAGAAATGATAGAACAGGTAAGAATTCTATTGTGAATCGAGTATTTTAATTCAGAACAAAAATAATTTCTACTTGCCACTTGATATTCCTTTAGAACGCTCATGCTGAAACTGAGTTGTAACAAAACCACCGACCACCGACCAAACTGGGAAATATTTTACAAATAAATATTTTGCACCCTTTTCTTTTCTTAAATTTTCCTTCTTTTTTAATCTATCAAATCCCTTTTACATCTCTTTTATCGTGGCTTATCTTTTCATCCTTGATTTTTGTTGTTTGAAATGACATCGACAGTGTCACTAATACGTAAATTATTTTTAGCATTATTTTTTATCTGTATTTTTATCTGTTTTAAAAATTTTGCTTTTTTTCAAAATAGAGATATGAAATTCTCCTGTTTCGATGTTCTCAAATATTTATGAAAATGATTGTTATACCTTATGATAGAATGAACAAAATTATACATTAAAACATCATTTAACTATCTTTAACAAAGAATTAATAACCAAGTAAGGTACTTAGAAACTTAGCCCATCCTTGGTCCATCTGAATCAAACGAGAGTATAATGTATCAGCAGTAGATATGCTAGAACAACATCCTTGTTGCGGACTTTGAACAAGTTTTTGCCCACTGGGTACATTGTGTCAGCTATTGGTACCCTTACCTATAACTTCGCTGAAGGCGGATCTCTACTAGGCGAATTCGTTCGCGCGAATTCTAAATAAAGCCATTACAATGGCTGAAAGTGACACCCTCTGCCAGGTGATGTCGCTTCCAACCAAAGTTCAACCCGCTTTGTAGCTGAAATAACGAAGCAGGACTGCCAGTTACATTTTCTGAGGAGGTATAGTGTAACATCACCGCCTAACGTCCAGCTAAATTCCACTGTTCACTGTCCAATAACTGCAAATCCACCGTCCATGCATAATTCTGCAGACCAGATCAAAATGAGTCAAAAATAAAAAATGCTTCGTTTTTGATGAAAATTGGTACTTGATCCTATTTGATGGATCTAATTTTAAATCTAATACTCATTTTTCATAAATTTGACCCAAAAGTACCTTGTTGAGGCAATTTGGGCCAAAAAAGAAAAGTGCTTTGTTTTGATGAAAATTAGTATCTGCCCCAATTTTTGGACAAATTTGGGTGAAAAATGAAAAGTGTTTCGTTTTTAATGAAAATTGATGCCTGAACGAAAATAATGGTGCTGATTTCAAATATAATATTGTTGTCCCCAAAGTATCTTTATTTAGCAAATTTGGGCTAAAAATGAAAAGTGCTTCGTTTTTGATGAAAATTGGTATATGACCAATCTGATGGTGTTAATTTCAAATCTAATATTCATTTTTGAGATTTTTGGCCCAAAAGTACCTTTTTCAGCTAACAGAAAGTATGGTGTCGACTTTTCCAAAATTGGAAACACAGAACAATAGTTTCTAATGTTCTTGGAAATTTTCCAGTAGTTTTGGACGATCTGGATTGCTCAGGTTAACCCGAGTTTGTTGCTTGTAGTTTACACCAGGTTGCTCGATAAAATAGGAAGCCAAAAGTCAAGTCAAGTTAGTAGCCAGCTGCTGCAAGCAAGCGAAGATCATTTTTGGGTAGGAGGGCGGAACTCACAAAATCCTTATAAAACTTACAAAACTTGTAAAATGTTACATCATGCAGTAATTGAAGAGTCACATAGTTTATTTAGGATAAAAGATACCAGTTATTGTTTTATAGTCAACCTTGTGTGACGTGTAACACACCTTGTAGAACGATGACAAAGAAGGACGAAGTTCAGCGCTAAACATACTTTTTAACCACGATGTTTTTACTTAGTTTATATAGCTTGTATTATTAAATGTCTGTTGTAAGCAACAGATACATTGATTTCGGCTTTCGTTTTCATCTCCGTCGTCGTCGTTCCAAACCTGGCAGTATTGTGGCGTACGACTAACAATTCTTGCGAGGTTTTCATCTCCGTATTTCCGGCTATAGGTTTAATTTATGATTTGATTATGATTTAAGTTTATAGATCTACGGGGTGGTTTGATTTTGAGTATGACTTAGGTTTATAGATTTATGGCAAGGTTTTGGCAAGGTTATGACCAGGTTATGGCAAGGTTTTGGCAAGGTTTTGGCAAGGTTATGGCAAGATTATGGTAAGGTTATGGTAGGGTTATAGTATGGCTATGGTATGGTATGGATATGGTATTGTTATGGCTATGGTTATGTTATGCATATGGTATTCTTATGACACTGTTATGGTATTGTTATGGTACGGTTATGGCACGGTTATAGCACGGTTATGGTACGGTTATGGCATGGTTATGGCATGGTTACGGCAAGTCTCTGAACTCTGAATAAAATAATGAACTACTGGCTCTGAAAACTTATAAACCTGTAAAAACAAAAAGTAAGTCAACGACTGTTATGAGTATTTGGTTCATGAAACTGAGGAGTTCGAGATAATCTTTCAATATTGTCTGGTCTATTTCATGTATTGTACTCCTGAACATAATTCTGAAAAAATAATAGATATGAAATATACAATACATTGAACGACCAATATCTTAAACCTTCAAGGGAGAACATAATTTGTTAGAGTATGTCCGAGATAGCGAGTAGCTATTTATGGGAGGTTTGGGAGGTGTAAATCACGAGAACTCTGTTAAAAACTCCAAATAGTTCGTTAAATCCAGAGTTTTGTTTCTAAATAATATAATTTGGTTCGTAAGATTGAACGTTCGTTAAATCCCGTATTTGTTAGTCCGAGAGAATTCATTGAAAGTTTTGCTAATGGGTGTATCTATCGTCTATATGATAAGTTTTGTGATTGGCTTTATTTCTACCAATACCAATCAGTTTGACGCTTTGCCTATTATTATGACCATTACAACTCAGAATCACTCGTAATCTCTAATCATACCTGGTAGAACACTTAAATTCATTCAGGTTTTTTTTTCTTTGTAAAAACAAACTCTCCCATAACCCAGTGGGCAAAAACTTGTTCAAAGTCCGCAGTAAGGACGCTAGAACAACATCATTCGCTGATTTCGAACAACTTTTTGCAGTAGTGCATTGCATCAAGTTCTACTTTGAGCAGCCAACGCCAGGCTTACATATGGGCGTATGGTAATTGAAAACGCCTAACTACACACTAGTTCATACACTATTTGAAGAAATTACATTGCAAAAGCTTAGCCTGAAAAGGTTTTGAAGAAAAAGAAAGTCTTAAATCTCGGAATGAGATAGGAGTGTCTGACAGCAAGTTAAGGCTGAGATGTTGACTTATCCATAGACTAAGTTATTAAGTTCAAAACGGACTTTTAAGAACAAATGACACATCAAAATGAAAACTCTGAGATTCTGTCACAAATACGATCCGAGTAGCACCTCTACTTGTAATTGCTTGCTTTTGTATTAATTTTTGAAAATCCTTTAAGCAATATTTAACCGTTAACTCGTTAACCCTGAAGGACGCCAAAAAACTAACAAAGCAGACGGAACCATATATTCTCAATCATGTCTTCGTTTACACCATGGACGCACACCATTATACGTCCATGTTTACACATCCGTTTTGACGTTGCTGTAGACTTGCAGTCCATATAGTGATGTAAACCAGTCTATATTAATGGAGGTAAATCTCGAGGAAAATCTCGAGGCACTTCCCAGACGACCTACTAGTCTACCATTTTGAATAATAACATGGATGGGAACGTTTGAAAATATTTTTTAATTACGTAGCAATTCGGAAAATACCTGTAACAGCGTACATTAATTTAAATATTTAAAGCGTGAGGTTAGAGTCGGGAGTTAGGGAGTTGCTAGTTGGAGCGTTGCGCTAATTTTACGGTTACCAAAATCGTATCGAATCTGCAAATCTAAATAATAGTGGATGCTATCCAAGGGACGGCGTCACTTGAAAATGCTGGGTATCTCAATTGGGACACTTATTTTTGGGTAGCAAATAACGCAGGCCAGATAACGTAAGATTTAATCATATAAGACCCGGGCTTTTAGGGGTTCTAATAACCCGGGGTGAGTACAATGTACCACACCTCAATAACTATCGAACTACAGCTCTGTTTTACTTAAAACTTGATCACAATTTACCCCAGGCTATATTCTATCCGAAAATGTAATAAAAATTTGCATACGTTATCATTTCATACAAAATGTGAGTATCCAACTGCAGTACCCGTGAAAACCTGACGAAAATGGAAATTTGGTTAGAACAATTAAGTATATTGTTATATTTGCTAATTATGAATGGTTTTTCATATACTGCTGTAATGCCTTGTAGATCAAAATAATACTGAATTTAAAGAATTTTATTATATATTTATTTCCGGCCAAAAGTGGTCCTGGGTTCGTTTGGGAAAAATATTGGAAAAGTTTTTTTGGTTATAAGTTTTAAAATTGCAAAATTTTGATAGTTGATAATCATTTTAATATTCAGAACGTGATTATAAGGAATATGGCGGATATAATTTAATGTAAGTTATAATTTTACAATGCAGTGAGCAACTAGGCTACATTTTTCAATTATTCAAAATGGAGGGAGTAATCATTTAATTTTAAAAATGGAAATGATCGCATTATGTGAGCGCATGCGCAACTATCATTAATATCCAATGCGATATGTTTGTTGTCAAATACCAAACAATGCAATATTTGTTTACTATGCATGCAATGACTTCCCAGGTTAGTAGACTCAACATTGTCTAGAAAATTACGCTCTCTGGAATGTGACTCGATGAGCTTATATCCAGTTATGTTCAAGTTTTCCTTTTCTTTCTTATTCCCGCACAAAAAGAGCAAGTGAAAATCCAGCTTTAAGAATCTCAGTAACGACTGTAGAATATAAGACGATGCCGCCGTGTTGAAGCAGTCTACTACACGTACGTAGAGGCTACCTCTTCTACACACTGAGTAAACCGTAGAATCGGGTGAAAGAAAGCACCCAACCTCGTTCCCCAGGGCTTCTTGCTTTTTCGAAGTACGGAAGGGCGGCGAAGAAATCCTCTCCACCCTTAGGTATTTCAAAAAGGCAAGAAGCCCTGTGGAAAGAGGTTTAGAAACAACCCCTCAATTGTGTTAGCACTATAACAATATTGCGCCCTCGTCCTAAAATAGTAAGAGTTTTTATTTTGACAGAGCCTCCTTCCAGGAGCCTCTTTGTTTAACAGATCATTTCTCTGTGGATCAGGCTACGCCACAATCGAGAATTAACACTCTATTTTTGTCAAAAGAAAGGGGGGGAGGGCACCGCTGATGTGTTTTTTTTTTAAGCGCGTGCTGTTATTTGCGGATGCGCGTAAGGCTCAGTGGAGGAGAGTGGGTAAGTTCCGTAATGCATCGATTAAACGCATGGGCTGGGCGCTTAATTAATTTTCCAGCCTCAAGTGGGCGTTTATTTGAGAGGGCGCTTATTCAATTGACAAAACTTAAGTTTTTGTTTTTTTTCGGGAAAAGATTCGGAAGATTGAAGCATTAGATTTAGAAAACAATATAGTTAAAAAATTACCTTACAATGAAATATACATCTATGAAACTATATATGGATTTTCGTTTTAACTAAATTTTTTTTTTAAAACAAGGTTAAATTCGAATACCCGGTTTACAATTTTCAAATTTCCAAACAGGGGCGTTTAGCTTATTCGATGCTGCTTGCGGTTAGCGCTTTTGGGCGAGTTTGGACTTCCATCTAACAAACACAAAAAGAGCAATATTTCGCCTGCAAACCTAGGGTTCCCCACTCGACTACACACTCGCCAATTCAACTCGAAATGGAATGTTTTGTTCTCGCTCTTTCAGTAAGAATGATCGACTTAGTGAGCCAAATAATAAAGTAAGCGAGTCTAATCGCTGTGGCATCATCAATTACAAGTTATTTGTGTTTTTATTTTACATAAGTGCGTCAATATTCTCCTAAACTACTACTCCTGTTCTTCTCTTCGTCTGTGTTACTTTCGTATCGGTTTATATTTTTGTACCGACTGTGCTGAGTTATACATGTTTTATTTTGAGGTTTTGCGTGGTTTGTTCTATTACTGTGTTGACCTTTGTTCGCCAGGTGTGTGAACTACGCTGTCATACGCACATTTTTGAACACTGTTTGATTTAGACTGTTAGATAAACTTTCGTTGTGAATGTTTTATCTTATCAAGAACTGTTAGTTCAAAACTTATCTTTTTTAGTGGTAGAACTAGTCTCTTATATTCCTAAACTGTTTTTGATTTTTCTTAATGAGAATCAAAGTGGTGGAGCAGAAAGAAGAAAAATAAGCTATTTTTCATTAATTTCCTCATGATGCAGAGGTACGGCAGGGGGAAGGGTGTATGTCATTTATTGAGACTATAAAAACTTGTTCAAAGTCTGTAGTAAAGATGCTAGAACAATGTTTTTCAATGTTGTTTTAGCGTCTTTGCTGCTTACTTGTGAACGGGTGAATTATTACCTTGATGAAAACTTTGTGTTGTTCTCTCATTTAGAATATAATTTCACAATAACTGATTACCTTCATACATAACAAACTTATAATCGCCATGATAGATATTTTGCAATGAGTCTTAAAGGTATCGGTAGCAGAAGGCCTATTCATCCTAGAAGAATACGTTCGTTTAGTAAAGCAAGTACAACAGGGAGTGACGACTCAGACAGTGAAGAAGATGAAAACGAAAGGAGAAAATACATTAGTTTAAAAGGTGGCCAATGCATTTTATGGTCTGCAAACAAATTTGGCAACAATTGGGATTTGACACAAGATAAATATTTCAATGAATATACAAATGATGTTTCTCTTGACAAAAGCCCTAAGAGTAGCTTTAAAAGAAATATTGATGGGAGACATTCACTAAGACATTTGCGATCAAATCGTCCTCTTAATCTTGATAACATACAAATAAATAGTGAATTTGAATATGGCTTTAATCCTAAACGACCAACTGGAAGTAAAGCAAACAATTCTGTCAAACTAAGACCACTATCTCTGTATTCTCCACCTTCACAACGCCAAAAAATTGTGTTAAAAAGTGCATTTTCGGATGCTTCCGAAAAATTCACAAAGAAGATGGTAAATGGATATAATCATGAAAACTTTTTGCAAAGGACTGTTTCATATGCTAGGAATGATTATGAAGCTCAACTGGAGAAAAAGGTTTTGTCACTCCGGGCTCAACCTTGCAATCTGAGGTTTCAAGGGTCTAAGGGTATACTTAATGAAGAAGAATTAGCTGAAGACATGGCAAATGCCAGACGAAGAAGGTTTGTACGTCGTCAATTGTCATTTGACTCCCATCCAAGAAAAAAATGGAAAAAAACTGTATCACTGGATAGCGGATTAGCTACTGAAAGTTGGAAAAGTTTAAAGAGTAGATCTTTCAACATAAAAGATGACAATGCTTCAAAAAGTGAAGAAATTTTGGATTCTGATGTGAGTAAAACAACCAATGATAATATAAAAGAACGTTCTTCCAAAAGTGTAGAGTTTTTAGACATAATATCAAATAAAAGTCCAAGAGATCAAATTGACGCTGATAGTGAAAGTACCATGTGTGCCTCTGATGCAGATACATTAATCCTTTCATCATATGAAAATGATATACAGCCTGTAAAAATTATGCCACCACCTGTAATGTCAGAAGAAAAATCTCTGCAAATAGATTTGCTTTTATCAACGTCAGATAAACATAGTAAACCTTCTGAAAAGACTAAACGTAAAACGAGTTTTCCACAAATTCTTAGTGCATTTCGTTTACCTAATAAACGGACTTTCCAAAGATTTATACAAAAGAAGAAATCATCTACAACCTATAATGTATCTCCTGAAGTTAATTCAAATTCTGATGTAATACCAAATGGAGAAATTAGTCCAACTTACACAGTTATCAAAGCTCCTGAAATTCCTGTCCCTCTCAGAAGTTTATCAACACAATCAGTGAACACGTATGAAGAACCTGCTGTAGACATTGAAGGCTCAAAAGAACAGTTGTTGTTTGACCGCTCCTGTTCACAATACTCACTACCAAGAGTGGATGAAGGTTAGTCAATAATTATTTTGTGTTTACTGTTTTCTTCTTTTTGATTTGTATATGACTCTGTCTCTCAAAGATATGTCCTTTTTTAAACCCGCATGTAGAAATGTGCACATGTTTAACCTTGGGTCTAATTAATCCCAAAAGTTTTGGTTGTGAAAAATATGTTTTTATGTTCATGTATGTATTTACATAAAGTTCATACACTTTTTTATTTTCATGCCGATTGCGATCTGTGATAATATTGTATATATAGTTAAAAAAATCTATTTATGCATGTATATCTACGACTATGTGGTAAATCGTGTTGTACTGTAGAACTTTTTTTAAGTCAATGTTTGCAAATACATAATTAATAAAAAACCTCATATATATCTTGCTATGTTAAGAATGCTGTATACAGTAAACCATATATATATATATATACACAGTAAACTTTCAGTTGAAATACATAAATGGGATTGAAATATTTTTACTATTTTCAAATATATAATATGTTTATTATAAACTTTATTTATCAAAAAGTTAATCCCATTATTTCATATAATCTTTCAATTAAAAGTTTACTTTACGCACCGTATAAGCAAGTATTAAATGCGTGATGCACACCTTTAATTAATTTCTTACCCTGCATCATTAATATTGTGTAATAATACGTCATTATGTGGTTATATTAAAGTCTTTATCTATGACTGATAAAGCCACAGTTTTTTCAACAAGCCTGAATATAACTGCCGGACATCACCTTCGTAGGAGTGTTTTTTTAGTATAGGGTTCAGCTTTTAAACTGAACACTATACTCAAAAAACACTCCTCCACAAGTGATGTCTGAGTTATATTCAGGCTTGTTCAGTAATTCTAGTTAAGCATAAGGATTATAACCAAAGCTTTTTTAGTGCAAAAGCATTGTCAGTGATCTAAATAAGCTTCAGGCTACAAAGCAGGCTCAAACATTCCTCCGCCAGAGTGGTTATTTATTCCTATTTCGGTCATTGATTGTAAAATCCCTTTCAATTCTCAATATAAGAATAAATATCCTCTGTTCAGGATAGGTAACCCAGTGAACAAAAACTTGTTCAAAGTCTACAGTAAAGACACTAGAACAATCTTTTCAATGTTGTTCTAGTGTCTTTACTGCAGCACTTTGAAGAAATCTATATATTTGTTCCAAAAAAAAGTATATTGATAGATTTAAAGAAACTAAACTTGACAAAATTCAACAAGAAAGAATCTGCACAGAAGGGTGTTATGTCCATGAGCTTGCAATGGATTGGTTTCTTCGGTATGAAGAAACCAATTTGGTGCCAGATCATTGACTCAGTACTCTTCTCAGTAAATGTAATGTGTAAGCTTTATGAAGAAACTATTTCTATTCAAGTGAGTTGTATGAATAAATATAATGATGTTTATCACGTAGTCATTGTTGATAAATCCGAAATCATTATTTTCCTTGACATCATCATTAACTTTTAATATTTCATAGAGATATACATTATACCTTATTTCATAGCCATTAATTTTAACTAATGTTAATTTTATGGAGGATGACATCATTAGATGTTAATTTTGTATCTATCATTTTCCTGTCAGAAAAATATTTCCTAATACATCTTTCTAATC
>JAULBZ010009086.1:0-10264 GCA_032360805.1 Neoturris breviconis | reverse complement strand
ATAAGGAATGAACGGTTATAGTTTAGTATGCTTATGGATATTTTAAATAGCAGTCATATCATTTTCCAAAAATCGCCTTTTCCGTTGTTGGTTTATCTTTATATTTGGTCACTTGACAGCTTGTGACTCTCTGATACATTTGAAGGAATAAAGGCAGCCATATGATGACGTCATAGTGACGTCAGATCGATTTTCCGAAAATCGCACTTCCCATTGTTGGTTTATCTTTATATTTGGTCACTTGACAGATAGAGACATTCTGATAAATTTGAAGGCATAATGGCAGTCATAGTAACGTCATTTTGATTTTCTAAAAATCACACTTTCCGTTGTTGGTTTATTTTCGTACTTACTCGTTATTTCGATCTTCATTTACTTCGAACGCACTTTTTCTGTTTCGTAGGTGATCCATTACAATAGAAATGTCTGCACGACATTCGAATTATATTTATTGCTTTCAAATATTAAAGTCACGCCATTTCAAACGCTTGTGTTGTGTCTGAGAAAGTTTCAATGTACATAATTTCAACAATAAGAATAAATCAAGTTTAAATAATGAACAATTTTTTCTGGTATGTTGTAACCACAGTTATAACCACAGTTATAACCATACCAAACTATATTCTCATACCAAACCTATAAACTTATGTTTAATAAAATTTAATTTAATAAAATATTTAGAAAATAATTTGTCCTGTAAAAAATCATTTTCAATTTTTTTAAAAAAATTGGCAAAAAAATCTACAAAATATCAATTTTAATTTTTTTAAAAAAACCCTGAAAAATCTGGTCTGTAAAATATTACTCCGGACGGTGGCTCACGGACGGTGGGACGGTGGTCACGGACGGTGGTACTATAGACGGTGGACGGTGGGACGGTGGACGGTGGATTTACTCAACGCCCAAATTTTCTCCCAAACAGATTTTCATTAAAAACGATACATATATGTAAAGAAAAAATTAGTTTCGAGAATTGCTCTTGCAAAGGGAACCATAGCATGAAAGACTACTAAATACGATACCCATATAGCTCCGTTTCCGGACTGTGTATAGTCACATATGCTTTTTGAATTAAAGCGCGTGACGGGCGAATTCACATATCATGCAACATTAAATTTGAAAAGTCCTTTCATCGAATTCAGAGCTATAAAAGCCCATCCTGAATATGGTTAAACTTTGTACTACGTTGATTTTTAAAATGTTAATTCAGACTCCACTTTTTAACAACATTGTGTGGCATATTTTACAATATACTTTTAAAATATATTTCCACAGATTTATGGCATTACAGTTATAAATGTATTCTCATTATTAAAATTAATAGCAAGGCCAAAATATAAAAGTATAAAAGCCTAAAAAATATACAACGTTAAAAGACAAAGATGTATCTTAGTTAAATTATTTACAATAAGTTCACATTCAATGTTATTTAATTTCAAATCATCACCCAATTCTCTTCTTCCCTGGCACGAAATGGTTTTGGTCGTCGTCGTTCGTATAACTGCTAAACATGCGCTTTTATCATTTCCAACCATATAATTGTATCATCAATGGTTTTGGTATTACAGGTATAGTAAATATAAGTCGAAAGGGAATTTTACCGTCCCTCAATCCGTATAAGCAAATTGTTTTAGCGTCTTTACTTTGGACTTTGAATATGTTTTTGTTCACTAAAACGTCATGTCATTTGGGAATAGTTTGTTCATAAACCTTGGGAAATTCTTTTATTCGTGTTAAATTAATATCAGCCAAAATGTGTTCTTTCTCGGATTCGCGTTAACCCTATTTGGATGGGCTATTGCTTTGCTGCTGCTGCGGCGGCGGTTCGCTTTTCTTGATAGACCATATTCCCGAAGTGCTAGCATATTGAAATTTGTTACCGGTATTTTAGATATTTTCTAGAAGGGCTCGCCAAAAATATTTGGGCAAAAAGGGTTCAAATTGAGTTTTCGATCCAATGGACCGAAAAGGTGTGGTACCGTCCTGAAAAGTGCTTATATCATTCTAAGCAATATGACGAGACCGCTGGCCAAATATTTTTCAATTTTGCCAATTTAAGACGGAGTATCGGTGAAAAAGTGGACACTCATGATTTTTGTTGACTTATAATTTTTTTTGGAACCACATTTAGTCATTTGTTGAAAATTAACTTCTCTATGAGACTTTGACCATAAATCATTTTGGCGGTCATTTTGTATTTTGGGGAAGCTCTCTCCTCAATGAGATGGTTAGTGATATTTGTTATAAAAACATTTTTTTAAATTTCTCGATTTTAGGAAGCTTCTTTCTTAAATTTTGAAATATATATTAATGTATATTCACTTTAGGGCCATAGAACATTTGATTACTATCACGAGTGACATTGTTACCATTAGTAAACAGTGACAATATAGTAACAACATTAATTACTCTCAATGCAAATTATGAATATAATGACAATACACAATTAAACAGCGGAAAATATTTTTAATAAAAGAATAAATTGAATATGTAATCTTTTATTTCATTATTCTTTATTTATTTTTAATTTTAATAACAGATGATGACAACCACCTTGACTTTAAAATACTATATTAAGTATTACCTTAATAAATTAAGTTTTTAAATTTTTAAGTAAATTAAAATTATTTTATTATATCTATAGTACTACTATATATACATAGAGGCATACATATACATCCTTTGAGTATTGCTTCAGGCTATTTTATGAAATTTCACTACTCTCCTCCACAATGTGTGTGTGTAAAATTTGGGGTTTTATTCTTGATCTAAAATTTCACTACTCTCCTCCACAATGTGTGTGTGTAAAATTTGGGGTTTTATTCTTGATCGGAAATTTCACTACTCTTCTCCACAGTGACCTGACATAATTTTACCTTTATGTGCTTAGGTTTATCTTTCACTTGGTTTGGTGGACTACTAATACCGTGCCTTTGATTTCGTCAACTCGGGACTGGGTATCAGCAATAAAGGGATATTTTCAAAAGTGGAGAAAAATTTAAATTATACAAGGTTTTTACCACATTCAAACAAATTGCTGAAGTTAATAAATTTTATATTTGGGAATAAATCTTGCAATTTACGGAATTAATTTTCGCAGATGAGGTGTATAAGGACAAATTAATGTTCTTTTTGTCTTGAAAATCTTACTTGAATAATGGGAAATTTTGGTAAATCTATTTTTGGGAGATTAACGTTATTTGGCGAGTTTTGCGAAATATATTTTTGTGGATAAGAGGCAAAAAGGCAAAAATAAATCCTGCAAAATTATCTTCCTCAAAATTTTCTTACCACAAAAATTTCTTACCTTAAGGTGTTATACTCAAATAATAAGGGGAGAAGTGGAGACTTGGAACTTGTTTTAACATGCTAATTTTCTATGAAGATCTATGGAGATCTTCAATTTTTTATTAAAAATATATAAATGTGAATATTAAAAAGCATTTAGGGACTATGAAAGTTTATTATACGTGTAATGTTTTTTTAATCATTCCTTGCTCAAGACCGAGATCACTACTAGGAGCCGGGTTTTTTTGCCCTCTCCTGATAGGTGATACAACTCTCAATCTACCTTATTTTACCCTGAAACATTGTCGGGATTCCTTTACAGGGGAACAGGTAGACAGCAGTGCTTCCAGGGACATGGCTCGAACTATTTACCCCTGCCTGGTATTGAACCGGTTAAGTTAGTGAGTTTATATTTAACATTAATTAAATTATTCCCATTGTGAATTAGAATTATAATAAGAAACAGAACAGAAAGTTCTTAATAAAGAATATAATTAATTCAAAGAAAATATATTCTTCTTGCATTCTTTTATTTATTTTCATTTTTAGTAACAGATGATGAAAACCACTTTGTGTTAACTATTATAAATAAAATACTTGCAACAGATGATGAAAACCAGCTTTTAATAAAATTGCATGTTTTGTGTATTAACTGCTGAATAAAATTATGCACGGTTTTTCTTCAACCATTAAGAATAGTAAAAGCATAAAGTATGTGTTATGTATAGCCTATGTATAGCCTATGTATATAGCCTATGTAGATATACTATATCCTGTATACAGGTTTACATATAGCTTACAGTATATACATAATAGCCTTTATACATGGAGTTACTTTAAATAGACTACTGATCACTTTAAAACATTAAAGGCATAATTGCTTATTTCTAGGTTATAATATAATACATATTTTCTTTATTTTTGTTTAGCATATTCATAATAGTATGATGTGTGTATAATGTGTATAATGAAAGTATTAACACCAAAATTGTCATTATTGATGTAGCACTCTGGTAGCGGAATTTCAAAATAAGGAAATTGAGACATTGAGCCCTTAAGTTACCTGAGTTTTTAAATGATTTTGACCTGTTTATAATCAGGTTCACAGCAATTTGAAAAGTTACTTCTTCATCAATATCTCAGTGCACTTGCATTGGACCTGTACCAAGGATTACCTGGTTCATAGCCAGAGAATAGATTTTTGCATCACGTGACGTTTACATTATGAAATTAATAGTGTATAATTTTGACAATCAGTAATTCTCGAACTAATTATCTCGAACTGGTTGTTATCAAGCAAAATCATTGATGCTTCTCTGGGAATGACACATTTTTCAGTCTCTGGATGAAATCAATCTTTTTATTCAATTAAGATCTAAGTAATGATCAGCTGGTTTCTTTGAGCCTTAATATAACGGCTGAACATCGCCTGTGAAGGATTGTGTTTTTAGTATAGTTTGAAGCAGAAAGCTATGCTTAATAAAACACTCCTCCACATATTATGATATCCAGCAGTTATATTCAGACTTATTCTTGGATAAACAAATTCTTACCATGACATGTAATTCCATCTCCAATCATGCCAGTTTTACAGCGACAAGAATATGAACCAAGTGCATTTACGCATTCACCAAGATCTTTATGACAAATGTTATCTTGTCGTAAGCACTCGTTATCATCTAAAATATTATCAGAGAATTTCATCAGGACTTATATATCTTAATGTTATAATGGTGTATCATTGGAACTTGCTTATAAGGGTGTATCGGCAGAACTCCCTATAAGAATCTATTGTCATAACTCCTTTGTAGGCGTTATTGGTTGAATCCCCTTTTAAAGCTTGGTTCTCACCTAGTGCTAGGGAGTGCTAAGGAGTGATAGCAAGTGATAAAGAGTGATAGCAAGTGAGTAACAGGTATTTTTTACAAGTGAGAACGATTCTTAGTGCTCAAATATGAGCGATAGTGAGTGTTAAGGATTATTGCTTATATCAAAATTTCTTGAAATGAGCAATAGGTTTCTGGTGCTCATTTTGTTGTTTTGAACTACGGTTCTGACAACATTTCTATCTTGAGTAGAGGAATTAAAGCAAAGATACTAAAACTGATGTTGCAAGATTTCATGATGAAAAGAGAGCAAGAGCAATAGTTCTTGTTTCTAATGAGAACGATCTCCTAAAAATCCATCATTCGTTTGTGCTTCTTATTGCTCATCTACTATTGCTCTTTAGCACTCCTTATCACTCGTTAGCACCAGGTGAGAACTAAGCTTAAGGGTGTATAATCTTCCTTAAAAGTATGAATCGTCTGAACCCCCTTATAAAGGGCTTATCATCAGGGCCGCTTTATCTTTGAATTGTGGCAGTATTAACTTAGATTTAACTTTGTTCACATTGATACCTAGTTTAATCTTGTAGGAAACTTGAAAATAACTGCTAGACATCACATGTGGAGGAGTGTTTTTGGCCCACCAAACAAAGGATGGATGACCTATTACTATCACTTTAATAGACCATGTTCCCAAAGTGCTAGCATTTTGAAATTTGGTACCAACATTTGTGGTGATATTCTAAAAGGGCTCGCCAAAAATTTCATTCACTTGCTCCCGGGTTTTGGGTAAAAAGGGTTTCAGATTGAGTTTTCAGTCCAATAGACCAAAAAGGCGTGGTACCGTCCTGAAATTTTGTTATGGCATTCTAGACAATATTACGAGACCGCTAGCCAATTTATTTTCACTTTCGTCAATTTGGGACCGAGTATCGACGAAAAAGGGATTTCTTCAAAAGTGGAGACTTAAAAACTTTTCGAAAATTTGGTTTCTATGAGGTTTTGACCACATTCAGTAAAAGGTTAGGTGTAAGTTTAATGGTTAGTTGACTTTGACCAGAGCATATTTGATAAAGGTGTTCCAATTTTTATTTGACCTTTAATAAAGACATTATTTCAAACACTGTATAATGTGTGTATGTAAATCCTATTTTATGTGCTTATGCTTAATTTTCATTTGTTTTGATGGGCGACTTTCAATACCGTACCTCTGATTTTAGTATAGTACTTAAAAAACTACTCCACAGGTAATGACCGTCCAACTTCTGCTGTTGTGCTACTGTCCTACTATATTGCTCGAAATAATAAAAACTGATTACTGTGGAGGAGCGATTTTTGAGCTACAAGTCACACAACCTGAAACTTTGCTAAATATTGCTCTTCCACAGTGATTATTTGTTCTTAATTTAAGCACGATACTAAAGTTGCTGAACAATTCGAAAATTTGATTTAACAGAAGCTTTCTCTGAAATCTAGAGTGCTTTTCTCAAACCTCTTATAGTTACGACTAAAAATAACTGGCAACAATGCCTGAAAACTATATTCATAAGCACTCATTTCGCAGATGTATGAACATAAAACAACCATTTTACCTTCACAATATGTTCCATTTCCAAGAAATCCTTTTAAACATGTGCAGCTATATGAACCCACCAAATTTGTACATTCAGCTTTTCCATGACAACCATGATTTCCAAGGGAGCATTCATCAATATCTTTAAGAAAAAAAAGGAAATTTAAAGTAATATTTGCTGACGAGGAATAGGTAACAATAGGGTGTGTGTGTGTGTGTGTATGCTACTGTTACTGTTGCTGCTTTCATGTAATACTCACCAGAACATACGAACCCGTCTCCTTGGTAACCTTTTATGCATTCACAGTTATAAGATGCATATTTGTTGACACATTTTGCGTTATTATTACAGAGATGTAAATCTTGTTCTGTGCACTCGTTTATATCTGGAAGAAAGTTAAACTAACAATATAACTTGTTCAATTCTAATGCAGATGTTCGAGTTAAGAGCAAATAATCACTGTGAAAAAGAGATTTTTGACCATTACTCATCTACAGTGATTATTGGCTCTTATTTCGAACAAAGAAAATTTCAACAATTTTTGCACTCACACAGATAATCATTAATGTATATGGCTTGTACATTTGCATACCAATGACTGTGGAGGAGTTTTTTTTGTAAATTACTTCTCCACAGTGATTGTTTGTTCTTATATTGAACATTACATTCGATTTCTAGTTGTTGCTCATTAATTATAAATGCTAAATTGTTCCGATGCAAAGGGGTGGGGGAATTATTCAAGAGGGGCACTTCTCAATAAAGAAATTGATCTTCAATAAAAGGATTAAACCAAAAATTATAAAATTAGCAATGATTCTAAATAAAGTACTAAGCGTATGTGAATACTTTACAGGTCTTCTATATCTGCATCTTTGTCAATATCATTGTCAGGCAAAGATATTTTCTCAGAACCTGTTCGAATAAGGCAACCTTCTTTACATGGACCCTTAAATAAATTTCACCCTAAACGATCGTACGAAGAAACCAATCAAATGCAAGATTGTTTAGGGTGAAACTCTTTAGGAGTCCATGTAAAGGCTTGTTAAGTACCCCTTTTGTTTCTATAATATATAAAGCATGGACGCTTATTTCAGAGGGGGTTTATTTTTAAAAAATACTTATATAAGTATTTGTGGTATTTATACTAGAATAATTTGCTAATTTAAGAATGATAACAATAGCTTGTACCTTTACAATGTGTTCCATTTCCTTGCAATCCATTCTTACAAGAACAGTTGAATGAACCAAGGAGATTATGACAAGTTGCGTCAATGTGGCAGTTATGAACATTGCTAATACATTCATTGATATCTAAGCAACAAAAGATGTTTAATTATTCTATTGTATTCTTCTTTGAAAGGCATTAGTCTTAATTTAAGATATTGGCAGGATGCCATAAGACAAGGAGTCAAATTTATGAAAATAAGAATTCTTATCCAAATCTTCATGATTCAAATTTACTTGTTTTTGTCAAACTTAGGTATAATTAACTACCCAGCAGATAAAAAACATGTTCAAAGTCTACAGTAAAGACACTAAAACAATGTTGGAAATGTCTTTATTGTAGACTTTGAACAAGTTTTTGGCCGCTGGGTATATTTCGTGATTTCAACTTCAACACTTAGTAACTTGATATAAAGAGCTAAATAAAATCTATAGATTCTTATGGGCGGGACTTATTAGGTGGGGTGTTAACCTTATACTTGCTAGGGAGAGGGGGGATCTATCCCCTCTGTGGTATTCATAACTCTTGCAGGAATTGGGTTAAAGGAAAACAAATTACGTTATTTCAAAGTCTCAATATTAATGAATAATTTTATTAAAATGGTAAACACCTGAACATACTGTTCCATTTCCCTCATGCCCATTGATGCAATTACATTTGTACGTGCCAGGTACGTTTTTACATTTAGCATATTTGTGACAAGTATGTAAGTTACGTACACATTCATTTAAATCTAAATAATAGAAAAGCATTACTCTGAATAATATTTAATCCAATATTAGTTATCAGAAGCCTTAACATTTCAGTTTTAGCTATGCAGCTGAAAACTGTGCTCCAAAAAACACTCCTCCACAGGTGATGTTTGACAGTTATTTTGAAGCTTGGTATCATGTGCATATTGTAACAGAGATAAGAATGGTAATCAAGCCTGAATATAATTGCCAGATATGGGACTGTATTCGGGACTGTATTCAGTAGGCTTTCATGCTATGCTTACCCCAACATAGATATCCATTTCCTGTGTAACCATTATCACAAAAACATGTATAAGAACCATCTGTATTGTTACATGTCGCTCTGCGATGACATAAATTGAGATTTAGACACTCGTTTACATCTTTACAATTTGTTCCATTTCCATGGTAACCTTTGTTACATTGACAGGTGAATGAGCTATTAGTGTTTGAACAGATCGCATTTTTATGACAGTTGTGAGTGGTTTCTTTACATTCATCAATATCTGGAGAAAAATTATCATCAGTGCTCAAAATAATCACTGTGGAGGAGTGAGTCAGACTTTGCTCAAAAATCTCTCCTCCACAGTGATTATTTGCTTTAAACTCGAACTCTGATCGTAATATTTATTCATATGATATTCTATTCATTGCTCAAGTTTACCCATAGTGGGTAGAGGGGAGTAGAGGGGTCAGCCTTCTAGTTTGGTACCCTTCTTCAGTTATAAATATTGCCCACCTCTTCTATTTTGCATAGCCCTAAGATATCTGTCATAAATTAGTAAAATCTTTAAAATGGAACCATTATAATTAAACAACATTCAACACTTTTTAACTCCTATAAATAAAAATCTTAAATAAAAAATATCCGATTCTTTGTGAGATAGTTAAAAAGGTCATTACTACTACTCTGAAAAATTAAAACAAATTATTTTACCCTCTCTTTTTTTAGCTCACCAAACGAAGTTTGGATGGGCTATTGCTATCACTTTTCGGGGGTGGCGGCGGCCTGCTTTTCTTAATAGACCTTGTTCCCAAAGAGCTAGCATTTTAAAATTCAGTACCAGCATTTGTGGTGATATTCTAGAAGGGCATCAATAAATATATTATTTCAAACACTTACATAATGTGTGTATTCAAATCATATATGTTTTTGGGTTTAACTTTCACTTTGTTTGGTGGGCTACTTTCATTACCATACTTTTGATTAAATTTCTCCACCCTTTTTTACTCACTGCCAACCATGCACCCTCACACCATCATGTATATTCAGGAATTACTTTCCCCCCTCTGTCTTAAGGGTACTACTCTTATCAGCTGATATTACTTTTATAAATTGGCCATTACAGTTTGGTGAATGTTTAATGTAGCTAATTCAACATTTTTAATTTTTTACAGGGTATTTAATTTAATGAACGGAGTGTTTGTTATACAAATTATTCATTGTCATAATATCTGAAAGAATCACTTGAATCAAATTTCAAATATATTTTTTTCTTATTTTTTAATATATGCCATAAACCTCCGATTATAAACCAATTTTTTATACAAAATACCTACCATAACATGAAGTGCCATTTCCTTCATAACCATTATTACAATAACAATAAGATGAAC
>JAULBZ010009085.1:0-10267 GCA_032360805.1 Neoturris breviconis | reverse complement strand
CCCCTGTTTATTTGATATTGCAGAGTATGATTCTACTTTCCACTTGGCGGTTACTATGTGTGGAATATTTTCAATGTTTACTGTCGTCAGAATCATTAATTCGAATTCAAAACACAATAATGTATGTATTGTAATTTATGCATTATTAATTGATTGATTGATTGATTACTGACTCAACAATTCACTGCGACATCGTAATTAACAATGGTTCCAAAGTTATTACGAAAATAAAATCTCATTTCTGTTACATAAATATCATCTATTAATCGTTTTCGCGTAAATGAATTAGGACGTCAATATACATAAAAAGTTTCAGAAAAAAACAGGCTATGCGAGATCTGTAAGAATTGAATTTACTCTGTAGAAGTATAGATGTAGCCTGAGTTCCAGTCCCTAACTACGACAAGTAGTAGTAGTACTTGTCGTAGTTAGGGACTGGAACTCAGGCTATATAGATGTGGAAGAGGCTATTACAGAGAGTACTTTAATTTCTCGTTTGAATTTTAGATTTGGCGGAGACGATATAAACATGAAGTCTTTTATATTATTATTATTAAACATGAACACATTGAAAGCGTTTGGTACTGATGATGATATTGCTAACGATATGACATGTTCAAATAGATTTGAATTTCGTAAAGAACTAGCTGATGGTTTTACTAATTGCACAGATATAATATTAAATCATAACAGTTTGTGTGCTAAAAATTTTACCGTAGCATATAGTTTACATCCTCCATATGTATTTCATGGACATAACAAAAAAGTGAACGGAATACTACCAGGTACATCGTATATTTGAAAACTAATGTAACTGCTCGAACAAGCTCCTGGGGCGCTTATTTAAATTCTATGCAGGGGAGGTGGCTTATTCGAGAGAGGGTGCTGCTTATTCATTGGCAGCCCTGGGAGAATAATAAAGAGCACTTTTCAACTGGGCAGTAGTGTGTTAGGTTAAGGAGCTTGCAATGGATTCATTTCTCCGGTACGAAAAAACCAATCCATTGCAAGGTCATTGACTCTCCTCAGTAGATTTTGCGCAACTTTTCAAAGGCGGATCTCCAATAGGCACTTATCAGGTGACGTCGCTCTCAACCAATATAACGGCTTTGTACGAACGAATTCACCTAGTGGAGATCCGCCTTAATGGCCATATGAACTCTGTTAACCCCAAACGGTCAAGTAAACTCTTTTTTGCCTGTTCCGCAGACTCTCAACGCGGCAAAAAAAGTGCCACTTCGCCAGCGTTTTCCGCCAGATGTGGAGTTAGTGGAACAGGCTATAAAACCGTGTAATTATGCTGTTTGGTGCTGTAAAAACCTGCAAACGCTTGATAGTTTGAAAGTATGAGCTTTTCTAATCCTGAGTGAATGGATGACTCCTGGGTTTGTACTCTGCAATATCACATAAACGGGGTGGTAGGAATAAGCGGGGCGGAGGGTGGGGGGAGATTTCCAAAACTAATGAGCGTATCCCCCTGCTTATTTAATACTGCAGAGTATGGCCTTTAAATTAATAAATGTCAAACAGAGCTGTGATCGAAATCTTCTATGCTTAAGCTTGCTTTCTGTAAGACATTCCATTGGTAGAAATTGACATCACACCAAATTTAACCAATCTTGATCATTTAACATACGAGAGGTTTGCTAACGTTACATGGTGACATGGTCAAACCATTGAAAGGTGCTGAGTCAGCAGTCAATTCAATTCAATGAGATTGATTTCCATTAGGCGAAAAATTCCTTGCGAAAGCCAAAATAAAACATGACGTCAATTTCTACCAATGGAATGTCTTCTTTTTTGGCTTTTACATCGACCTCTATTGAATTTATTCATACTTTATTCATCACATTATTCATTCTTTAGATATGATACGATTTGCGATTCAATCTTGTTGCCTGGGTTGCAATTCAGTAACTTTCATTGGTCCGTTTAATCACATGGCTAAATTCTATCAAAAGACAGATCTGGTTATACCAGTTCAAACATCAATACACAATAAAAAATATTTCGGACATGATTTTGTACACTTCCTATCTGTTAAGTCTGTTAATTTTCTTGGACCACCGATGAGCTACGAATCAGCAAAAATGGCTAAGATTATCTTTGATGCTGTTTTTCTTACTTGGCCATTGTTTGTGACAGCATTTCTAATGGCGATGGTTGCAGGAGTTACTATATGGGTTTTGGTAAGAAACGCAATAATTTTATTAGCTGAAACACGGGCTATATTACTCCAGCCTCTAAAAGTAATTCTTTATTTTTCTCGAAATCGAGTGGCAGAAGAATTTAAGGCAGTCTACTACTATGATTTTTCTTTCAAAACGTGTAAAGCAGGCTCCCCTGCGATTTTGCAAGAGTGAACGCTACAAATACTTATTATTTATAACCATTCTCTAACTTTCTTTTTTGTGTAGGATAGCAAGTTGAATAACGCAGAATTTCCAAATTCATTTCCACAAGGACCACTTGAAGGATTTTGGTGGGCGTTTATTTCCATGACGACAGTTGGGTAACGTTTTAATATGTATATTGTTTATGTACTCAAAACGGACAGCTATGATTGTGAGACTTTTATGGCAGTTTTGACTTTCAAGAATTTATTACAAATATAAACAATCCAGTGGATACGCGACGTCATGATCATAACGTCAAAACAACGTCTTTTTGACGTTGATATGACGTTGCGTGCTGGCAGGGAGAAGTTCCATGCTCACTAGCTGAAGTAAACATTAAAGATAACATGAGATTGTGTTTAAAATTACACGAACATCGACTCTGTCTCACTCTAAAAAGGCTGACTATAATTCTGCCTACAACGGCCATATAAATTCACTGTCACAACACTCCATGCCTTGTCACAACACTCCATGCCTTGTCACAACAATCCATGCCTTGTCAAGAAATTTCCACCGGATACTTGTTCCTTCAGTAAACAACGATTACGTCAATTAGCCAGTGACGTGACGTCGTTTTATCGTTCTTTCGAAGCTGTTCGACGTTGTTTCGGCGATGTGTATCGGCACAATCATGCAAAGTGCGGATATTTCTGTAGTTGCATTTAGATATGGCGACAAGTGTCCAAAAACAGTTATTGCAAGATTGTTTGCAGTTATCTGGATAACAACAGGAATCACCATATTTTGCTTGTATACAGCTTCACTTACATCTTCGCTGATGGCAGCACTCGATGCATCTCGCGAAATGCATCTTTATCAAACTAAGGTAAATTTAGGGAATATTTAGGGGTGGAGAGCGAGGTTAATTTTCTCAAAGGTTGATTTCCACGGGGCGAAAAATTCGTGGCGATAGCTAAAAGAAGACATCCCATTAGTACAAAACGTGGTGTGATGTCAATTTCTACTAATTGAATGTCGTATTTTTTTGGTTTTCGCGGCAAAATCTTCGCCTCGTGGAAATCAACCTTTGTAATTAGAAGAGTAGTTTAAAGGTTGATTTCCACTATTCAGAATATTCTCTATAAAAGCCTATAGAGGACATCCCAATGGTAGAAATTGACACCACGTGTACTTCATTTTTAGGTTGCTGTTCTAAATACAACAACAGTAGGAAGTATTGCAGCAATAAATGAAAATGCTATCTATGAAGGTAGCTACTATCTCTATGTCTCCTAAAATCGTTTGTGACGTATTGTGACGTATTGTTGACTTCGTAATGTAACCGTTGTCACGTGCTTTTTTCACGTGCTTTTTGGTGATTGTTGTTTCAAGTCTCTATTCAAACAGATCACCTCTTTATATGTTGCTCGTTGCAGGCCCTATGTGTTATTTAACCCTAACAACGGGGTTTTTTGAGACTGAAAAAACATGATAACTTTTGATTGGCTAATTTTACCTTCATGAAGTCTGGTACGATTATGGTCTATCATAAATATTTTTGCTCATGTCAGCACTTTTTCGATGACGTCATTATATGCTTTTTCGAATCCGATTTTTTTTCAAATAACCTTGTATTATTTCTTTGGGGAAATAATTCAAATCTTTGAGCAGCCAATGCCTCGTTTTCATGTATTTGAATAGCTCTATTTCTTGAGATTTCTCATTTTATGCACGCAATGATTGAGGTGTTAAACATTTTCCGATTAAAGTCGCATAATCACCTTATTTTGTCAAAATTCTAAAATCTATATCAAGTTCACTATTGGCAATTCTTGATCACACCGTCAAAATTTATATAGCATTTATAAATAACAGGAAGTGGGTCAAATAAGCAATTATTTTATCAAAAACTAGCTACAACTTCATGTAATCATGCAGAAAAGCAATGAAGTTTGGCCAAACAATATGGCTGCCACACAGTTACAAAAACTACAAAACTTTAATCACTCGTATCTCCACTAATAGTTTGGAATTTTGACCAAAATAGGATGATTATGTGACTTTAACCAGTTGCTTCAATGAATCCATTTTAGGTTACGCAACTATACAGGAAATGCAAGATGCTTTGAAATCAAAGCACGTACAATGTAAGTATTCTCGTTTTTAGGTTTCCACATCACATCTCCACTATTCATGTAATTCCAACAGATATAAATTGTATGTAAATCTTCATAGTATTTGCAATATAAGCAGCCAGTACTCAGACAGTAAAAAGTTAAGCAACTTTTAGTTCTAAATAAAAGCAACTTCATAAAATGTATTTGTTTTATGTATTTGATAGCTACTTGTATATAAAGTCCCAGAAAGCAGTCCTTTCTATTATCTTCTTTCAAAAGTGTATATATATATCAAAACATTTAACTGTTAAGCAACTTTCAGTACTGAAAATTCAGTTTATCCTAAGCAAATATCATGACCTTAGAAATCGCTTCATCTACACCATGTGAACGATCCCAAATATATCGCACCTTCTTGCCACTGGATGAAGCCATTGACAATTGACTTAGTTGCTTATAAAAAATGTGTATTAGATATACGTTATGATTGTGACGTCATACTAGTACCATCTGTTTTTGTAATTTCCCAAATTCATTTTCATCTTCATCTCATAGTATTGAAAGAAAGACATACTTAAGTTTCTATGACGTCAACTTTGTAGAAAAATAAATTATTTAAACAAAATTGTTTTATTCCAAAAATTAAGGTGGATTTCGATTAGCGTCAATTTCTACCAATGGAATGTCTTCATTTGGATTCCGCGCGGAATTTTACGCTAATGGAAAACGGCCTTTAGGGTTCTCAACCGAGACAAAGGGAAATATGTTACGACGTCTTTCCGGAAACCATTTATGTCGTAGTTACGCCAGACATCACACTGAAAGAAGACCTTACATTGGTTTGATGGTTGTATCGTCAGCTAAAGCTTGAGAACGGAGGTATCAAGAACCCTCGGAAATGTTCTCAACAAATTTAATGAAAAAGAGTTTCCATAGAATAACTTATATCTATATATTCTTCCCTCTCAAGTTAAAATACATTACTCGCGTTCAAAATAGGACTTCTCATAACCCTCTTCCATCATAGCAATGGCATTAGATGAAAATATTGCAAACTTATACATGGAGCATATGCTACAAGAAACGACTTTTGATTTAACATTGTATAAACGCGTGGCTATGCTTCAAAGTTCGTATGGCATGCTAACATTTCATCCTAATAGTACCATATTCTTTGAATCATTTCTGCAAAGCAACGACGATCAAAGAGATATAATGGCAGCACTGTCGATGAAAGAACATCAGGTAGTATAGCTACAGCACAAAATACTAACAAAAATGGTCCCGTATATTCTCGCGTTTGGACTGCGTATTGCCAAAATGTTGCAACACGCAATCTAAATACCGATATATACGGGATCGTATTTACTAGTATGCTACGTTGTGACCAAGCTTGCACTTGATTGGTTCGATATAACAAAGTAACCAATCAACTTGCAATCTCTTCTTTGAAAAAACTTATTTCATCGCATGCAGTATCAGCTTCCCAGAAGACATACGACGTCAGATCAACGTCAAAATAACGTCAAATCGACGTCACTCCTGTTTCTTAGGTTGAACGACAGAACAAGACACTTTGATAAAAATGGTTCTGGCTTAAATTAATTGATTACCGTATTCTCTCGTTTTAGGAACCCCCAGCGGCCCCTCGTATAAGCACCCCTCCCTTCGATTTAGCGTCCCTACTCAATAATAATAATCATAAAATAAAAAATAACAAGAGTAAATTCTCCAGTTTATATAGGTAATATTTATAGAAATTATATAGTAAAGTATACTGTGTTTCCTCAATTTAACACTCTGGGCGTTAAATAAGTTTTCCCACTTCTAAGGGGGGCGTTAAATTAACAATCATAAAATCATGATGTTTGGATTAACACATCTGTACACAAAATGTATACAAATTTTGCTACAACATAAAACAAATAACGAAGTGTTCGCTTTTACTTTTCTATTTTTAGTAAATATAGCAATAATACAGCAAAATATATTTATTTGCTTTCCTTTGATTTATTATGTTTGGTTTTTCTGTTTTGTACGAGTTCAAATAAGCGGCGCTTCGAATTTGTATATTTTACACTAAGCCGCCCCCCTCTCTCTCCCCCTCGATTAAGGGCCCCTCCTAAAACTGTCTATTTTAAAAAGCGTCCTGGGATGCTAAAACGAGGAAATACGGGAGTAATTGATGTTCAAAAAGTGTATTTTATGATCAACTGATGCTTACTAAAGCACGTTGATCGGCAGTCAAAGTTATACCCAGTGTCTTTAACTTTTTAAAATTTTACTGTATGCCGATAGCATCATAGCCAAGGATTTCTGCCTCCTTGCTTCCTTCATTCATTTTCTTTCTTTACGTTATACTCCGTCGTTTGAGATTTTAGTTTACATTGTGAAAATGTCAACATCAGATTGTGGAAAAGGAAAAAGAAAATGGAAACAAGGTCAGAGCTTAGTATACTAGGCTATTAGCATCAGAACAAAAGCATTAATAACGTATGAACAATGACCAGTAACATTAGTTATATCATGCAAAACGTACGATAGAATGTATAACCATAGTAACATATCTATTTATAGCATCCAATGAAACTCCATGAAGTAACAGATGAACCAAGCAACTTCTTCCATTCAACAGCAACACTATCTGCAACTGCTCTATCATTGGTTTTAATAACAATGATCATTGCAGTAATGGGAGTAATCACATTACGCATGCGCCAAAAATATGTTTGTTCTGGTTTCACCGAAAAAATCAAAGGTAAGATAATACAACATACTTCTAGATCTCGTTCGATAACCCGACAGGTGCCGCTTACTTTTGAATTTCTGTGGATCAAAATTCATCTAGATTGGGTGACAGTATGAAAGACTGTTCTATTGGGCATACAAGTGTCAGAACAACGTCAAAATGATGTTGCGACGTCATTCTGACGTTGTTCTGACGCTGTTCTAACGTTGTTTTGACGTTTTTATGACGTTGTTCAGACGTCGTGTGCCGGTAGGCGTTCGTCTTTGTGTAATTGTGTCATAAGAAATGACTGGTCTGCTCCACTGCACACAAACTCGGTTTTCAGGTCGATTTCCACGAGGCAAAAAATTCGCCACCAAAGCCAAAAATAGACACTCCATTGGTGGAAATCGACTTTGCATATTATGTCACGTCAATTTCTACCAATGGAATGTCCTCTTTTGGCTTTTAGCGGCAAATTTATTTTCCATAATTTAATTATAGCATACAAAAGTTTAAATAAAATTATTCAGGTAACCAGGATCGATTTTTTATAAAGCTAAATCTAAAATTGGAAACATTTTTAGCAAAAAAGGTTATGGTTCTATTATAGGTGATAGAGGGAGGCACAACATGCACCCCATACACGATGATCTTAAAAATGTCCGGTCTCAATATTTTACCTCTAAAGTTCAACCTATAGATTCTAAATACTTCCTTTTCAGGTCAATCATCAATCCGTAATCGATTAATACTTCGAAGAACAAAATCTGAGGATGATAATGCTACTGATGCTGAGTTACTGCTCCTCGTGGAAGACATTCATAAGAGGCTATGTGAAACTATTAAATCGAAAAAACAACAATGTAGTAATAACCATAATGGACACACTACATTTAACGAGATAGAAATCACAACGTGAAAGGTTACCGAATACGGTCCCGTATATTCCCCTATATGGCAATACACACTCCAAATATGAGAAATGCGGAGCCGCATTCGGTAGTCTTTCACGCTGTGAATCTGATCGTAGCACACAATGGGATAGACAGTGATATCTACGTACGTGTACGTGACTGTTTATATTGTGGTAAGAGAAGATATACATGAGATATAAAACCTTCATTGCTGGACTATGCCAAAAGATGATAGATACTACCAAAAAAAGTCGCCAGTTATCTGAAGTCTTTCTTTAATGAGTGATTGGAGTTTAGCAGCAGGTTTCTCATGAAGAACGTTAGAGAATGGACATTGATGTTCGGACCATTGGTTTTCGGACCATTGATGTTCGGGCAATTGATGTTGTAAGATAAATGAAGTAAATATTTTATATGGGCAATAGACCTATTCACAAGTGCATAAAAACGAGGTGTTGGCTGCTCAAAGTAGAACTTTGAAAGTTCTACTTTGAGCAACCAACGCCTCGTTTTCATGTATTTGTGAATAGGTCTATATTAAACTTTATATTTTATTCTCTTGCTATCAATAAATATTAACCTTGTTCCCAGGAGCACCGTCCTCCCTTCAAAAAGCGGAAAGAAGCCCTAGGAACGAAGTTGTACTAATACACTAAAGATATAAATTAGTGCGAGAAGAAATATCGTCTTTGCATATGTGGCGAATCACAAAATTATACACTATAAAGTCTGGAAAGAAAATCATAGGGATAAACGGAGTTTTGAATCAGAGTTTTGAAAGAATAACATTGACAGGTCTACGTCCGCGTAAGAATGAATTGCAAAAATGAAATTTTCGCAAAATCCTAGGTGTGAAAGACAAATGGCAAAAATTTAGCTCGATTCAGTTCTTTACTGCTGACCTTGCCTTGACCAAATGTTTATTCTCGGGGTTAGGATATTCTTAATGTAGTACTTCGTCAAGCTTGTCCCTAGCCCTTTTTGACTTTTTTTTAATTTTTCTCGGACTTTTCGTCTTTTCTATAAGGTCCGAAAAAAAAAATTAAAAATGTCAAAAGGGCTGGGGACGAGCTTGTTGCTTCGTTAAAAGGATAACAGGTATTGCAATTATAATTTTAATCGAATATTTCAATAATAGCAGGAGGCTAACAGTAAGGACCAATTTCTGGAACAAACAAGATTCCTGTAGAATCTCGCAGAACAATTCTTCACATCGAAAGATACCAATCATCAATATTATAGACATACCTTTTTGCACTTTTTATATATGATATAATCATAATCATAATGTAATAAGGCATCTTAATACCCTTAGAAAAGGTGTGCAAAAATTAGAAAGAGAGTATAGGATAATAAGGTTTCTGAAGGGTATAATCTATAATAGAAGGAGTAGTGTATGTTTATATTTACGATAGAATATAAATATAGATAAACGAAAAGGATTTTGATCAGTTCTCTCAATATAGGTACAATTTATTTTAGTACGGTACTCCCCAGTATATAAAAACACATCGCAGTGGGCAAAAACATGTACAGTCAAAACAATTAGGGGAAATTTTTAACCTTCCGGATTAAACTGGTTCTAAAGACGCCGGAACAGCGTCAAACCACGTTGTTGTAGCGTCTTTACTGCGTCTTTACTTTGAACAAGTTTTTACCTACTGTGTTGTCAGCTATTTTAAACCAATAACACACTATTTCTGACAATTACTCGCAAGCTAACACGGACTTTCTTCTGTCCAATTTTCTAAGATAAACCGTAGAGTTACACGCACTCACATATAATCACATATCCCAATGTTATGCTAAACTGTGTAACATATATTTATTCCTAGTTTAACCCGGGAGGGTAAAAAATTCCCCCCTTCCCAATTTTTTATATATATAAAATATATAGAATTGATTAGTATTAAGGTTGATTTCCATTTCCGTCACACGTCAATTTCTACCAATGGAATGTATTCATTTGGATTCTGCGCGGAATTTTACGCTAATGGAAAACGGCCTTTACCATTTTCAAATTATAAAATATATATATTGAAGATAGATATATATCTGTCTAAAATTAAGTAAGGAAAGATGACAAAAAAATATGTACGAAGAAGGATATAAAAGCAACAAAATATTTTATTTTTTTGTTTGGGAAAACTTATGTGTAAATCACTT
>JAULBZ010009084.1:0-10268 GCA_032360805.1 Neoturris breviconis | reverse complement strand
GCAAAAAACCTTTTAAAAGTCACAAAAATAAGTTTTTTTTTCTTACTTTTAACAGTTTTTTGCCGGCTGCATAAGAATTTTCTCGTAAGCTTATTATTACATTCTTATTTTGTCTTATTTTTAAATTTCATATTTTTGATTTTTATGCGACACTCCATCTTAGATGTTACTTTTTTGTTTGACAAATGGTCCGTTTATTCTTCTTAGCATATGCTTAATTTACGAGGAGATATCAGCATTTTCATGCTTTAAGCTACATGCTTATAAAAGCAAATCGATATGATATACTGATATATGATATATATAACTTTTTCTCACGAGGAATAACTCTGGCAAAACCTGACGCAACCACAAAGATACAAAGAATATCATGTCTGTTCTTACATTCGCTCATCATTCGTATCAAATAAATTTTATACTATCATCCTTTCCTCTTATTTTCCACCAATCAATGATACAAGAGCAATCGATTCTGGAGAACATTTTTCCCATGATCCCGAGACACTAACAATATAGCTGCATTGATATAACCAACCAAAAAGAATTTTCCGTTTCCATGTCCGTCCGTGCAACAAAAGTTGTGGATGGATTCAGTGGCCTCGATTTATTCAGAAAAGCTGAGGTGACTAGAACTGCCGACACTATCATACAAGAGAGCACAGGGCGACATGATAGAACTGTATAAACACTTCCACGATTAAGACAATGCGACTCTAAGTCGATCATTCCAATCCCAAAACAGAAGAAGCCGAATTCCAACTAATATGACATAGGTCAAAAGATTAAGTAAAACTCTTTCTATTACCAAACTACGCAGATATGGATCAATCTAGTTCTAGCACTTGTTGGACAAAACGTGAGCGAACAACCCGATGAAGTATAATTTCATACGAAAAAACGATTCATAGAGGCACTATATTTGCCTGTGAATTTAAATTTAAATCTCACCTCGACGAAGGAGAGTGAGATTTGTTAAAATGTAAACTGTACATCCGAAAAAATTTAAATAATTTCTTTATCTAGCCTGGCTAATAGACTTAAATCCAGGATATTCTGAATAATTTTATAAAAATAAAGCCTCCGGGCTCTACGGCGTACGCTAACCAAATTACTGTGTTTCAAAATAAAAATAACAAACATTATTTTGCCTTCTTCTTTAAAGAACAATACCTTATTTTATATGTAAAGCCTATGGGAAGTAAAGAAGTAAGTACTTCTGTCTCATTGTCTCATTTAAGTAGAAAATGGTTGCCAAGAAAGTTATAATATTGATGAAACCTGTCGAACTATGGAGATACTTGTTCAATGCATAGCCTCATAGATTATTCTGACTAAGCACAGCTCTTTTCTGAATGACTGGTCTTTTCTGAATGACAAAGTTTTTTATGTGGTTTATGAAGTTTAACTTTATCCATCCTTTTAGCTTTATCATAAGGCCCTTTCAAAACTTTCACGTTTTCACTTTAACGAAGAAATGCAAATATAAAATTCTTTATGTCATTTTTTCTACATGCACCTTCACACAGAGAATAAATCTGCACAAAATGAGCTTGAGAATTTGAAGTTTAAATTTATCGGATATGTTGGGTATACAAATTATAAAAAACCTATTTACATGCATTTATAGGCAACTACCTATAATAAATACCTACAATGGCCTTGAGGTGTCACTGCTCTCTCTATTTTACGCTGTTCTCCCTCTTTTTTACGCTCTTCTCCCCCTCTTTTTTACGCTCTTCTCGCCTTTTTACGCTGTTCTCGCAACCTCGTTCTCAGGGCTTCTTCTTCTCTGAGCGAAGAAGTACTGGGATAGGAGTTGGCTGTTCCCGCTCTTTTTTAAGCTGCTCGCTCTTTTTTACTTTTCTTATGCCGTTCTCACTTTTTCTTTACATTGTTCTCTTTTTTGGGCTGTTCTCTTTTTTTTGGGACTGTTCTCTCCCTGTTTTAGGCTGTTCGCACTATTTTTTCGGCTTTTCTCGCTTTTTTTTACGCTGTTCTCACCTTTTTCTCTTTACTTTTTTTTCTCCATATTTAACCCTATTCAGTCTGGGCTATTCAAATATGTCCTATACCCACGGGGAGGGGATGGCAGATTTCACCCCCTCCGTAATTTCTGATAGGAATATGCTAGAAACTTGGCACATGTTAAGTGGAACATTTCTGCGCAATTATTATTTTGCTGACGCCCAACCTCGTTCCCAGGGCTTCTTGTCTTTTCGTAAACGGCTCTTCCGTGTTCAAAAAGGCAAGAAGCCCTGGGAACGAGGTTTGCTGACGCCATTATTTTTTGTATGGCGTTCATCTGAAGTAAGCCTTGATACTGAATGTTTGGGGATTTTCTCAGTAAAAATTATTATGTTTAGTGTTAAACATCGATTACTCAAATTTGATGTTACCGTGTGCTCGAAATCTCTTTGAATACGTTCTCTGTTAAAGATTCGTCTGTTAAATTAAATTTTGCGTTGGTGACAAAGTGTTTGAATAAATTAACTTTTCTAATACGTTATCAGCTAAGATTCGTCGATTTGTGATGAAATCTTGTATTGGCGACAATATACTAAACGGGTCCGTACTCGGTAGTCTTTTATACTGTGGTTACCTAGCCAGTGGGCAAAAACTTGATATCTATGTTCAAAGTCCATAGCAAAGATACAAAAACAACGTTAGAGACGTTGTTCTAGTGTTTTTACTGCGAACTTTGAACAAGTTTTTGGCTATTGGGTATTGCATTTTCCCTTGAAGTTGTAGGGAGTATCGGTTAAAGATATTGCTCGTAAAATAATTACAGTTGACGTTATAGCAAACATTCAAAACATTAAAATTAGATTCTTCCCCAATGAGATGATCATGAGTCGTATGACAGTATCCCGTGATTTTCTGGAATAGACCACAACAAACAGTTAAAAATAAAACGAAAGTTTCTTACCAACAACGTATACTGTGTATTCTGTAGATTCTTATACATTTATAAAAAGTTGAATATACGTAGCTTCCATGAAGCTATAATAATGGATAACAGTTGAATAATTTAATAACCTAAAAAAGAAGAAATTTCTCCTTTCGCAAACAATATGTGGTTTAAAATGAATAATGAATGAAGAATAAATTTATAATTGATAAAAGCAAGACGGTATTTCGCGGGAAAATTGACAAACGCGTTTCCAGCGCTTCTTGTCTCTTTGAGTTTTTTTTTTCGGGTACCCGAGACAAGAAGCGCTGGGAACGTGTTTGAAAAATTGAATTGTTGATTTCCACTAGGCCATATTTGGAAGTAAAGAAGGCCTTTGACCGAATATGACACCATTGACACAAAGGCCTTCTAAAAAAAACTCCAGTCCGTATCTTAATGCTAATCGAGGTAAATAATACGTCTAGTTTTAACTTTAAACCAATTTATGGTATCCCCAGGGTAGTCAATTAAGCCCTTTGTTATTCATCCTATTCGTCAGTGACCTGCGTTCTTCCGCCACATGCCACTAAAGCCAGTTTTCTGACGATATTGCCATTTGGCCGTCTGCATCAAAATTAAACAAAGGCCAATTGGATCTGGTCAGCAACTAGTGTAACACCTGTTGAATATTATTGAACGCAACAAAAACGAAAAGAGTAAATTTTGCAATAAGAAGAACTCACACACTAAAAAGTTAGTCCCTAAACTTCATGGAAAAACTATTGAAATGTCTAAATCAGCAACCTTTTTAGGGGTTACCTTTGACGATAACCTAAACTTCCAAGAGCACACGAAAAATATAGTGAATAGAGTCGTCCCAAAAAAATTAGAATTATACAAATGATTAGGTTGGGATCATCTTCCGAAACCATCACATGTCTCTTTAACGTTTATATAAAATCAATAATAGAATATTCTCGGGTTGTATAGTTTTCCCTACAAAAACTTTAAAAATACTTGAATTAGATCTCAGAAATTCCTACAGAAAATCTTCAATATAGATAAACGGCAGGGCGATCATACACACTACATTATCTCCAGAAGTGCTCCCCTGATGGATAGGATAACTAAACTCGCCGTAAAATGGCATGGAAAAGCAATGGACGGAAATCAGTGCTTCCATCATAAATAATTACAAAATCTATCCCCAATTTTGATATATTAAAAACCACACTTCAAGTCATCAAGTAAATCTTTTCAAAAAATAATAAATCTACAACAAAACTTTTGAATAAACCAAACGAACACCATATCTGATCAAACTTACTTGTTATATTTTGATTTTATGAGCGCTCCACCGCTGAGGATTAAAAATTAATTAAATACTGACACTTTAGCATAACAATATCCTCGCATTAAACTCAATAAATCACACAAAACCGAAAAAGAGATCGTTTTCCTCTTTTGGAGGTGAAGGTCAGAGGCTTTACAAGGCCTCTGAGAGGCCTTAAAAAGCCACTGACCTTCACTTTCAAAAGGGGGAAACGAAAACATTATAAATATTTTCTATATTCTTTAAATATAACGAAGAAGTACTTTTAGCACTTGTCTTGTATCTTGTAATATTATAATGTTGATATCCCATTGGGCACACCACGTCGTAACAACGTCAAAACGACGTCGCGACGTTGCTTTGATGTTGTTACAACGTCGTGTAACGGCAGCGATATTACTTATTGTACAGTATCAGAAACGTAAAAAGTGAAAGAAGTAATGTCCATGATCGAATTTGAAAATAAGAAAACCGATAAAAATGAAGACCAGATAAAGTCTTCATTTTACTTTTCAGCAACATTAAGCTGAACATAAAGGCTTAGTTGAAGTAAGTTGAACTTCCTGAATGGAATAAAAACCTAAACTTGAATGTAAGATGATCCTGAAACTGAATAGTTTGAAGCTGAAGTTGAAAGAAAAATCCCTGAACCTGAATAAGAAAAACTCTGAACCTAAATATCTTGCTGAAACTAAATAAGAAAATCTCTGAACTTGAACACATTTTATATATATTGTTCCAAAAAAACAAACACAAGTTTTTGCGATAAAAGCGTTGAAAATGCAATAATATTGTATTTAAATAATTTTAGACAAAACAGTAAACATGGTGAATTAGGAAACCACCGTCATACTTGACGATGATAGATAGAATAAAAATGATAGATTGGATAAAACCTATAAAAAACAGTCCGCAAAATGTCTCAAGCTTATAAATGTAATAAACCACATGTACACTTAAATAAGCTTAAACGGGTTTTTCTACATTTATAAATTTGAGATATTTTGCGGAATGAAGTTATTTAAATTGATCCTTGAAATAAGACATATTTAATATGAAGAAGCCCCTTCTCTCTTGACATCTAAATCTGTAAAAACGAAGCGCTGTGATCGAGGTTGATGTTTAATACTTTATTTCCTAATAAAAGAGAATGGAACTGAAATGGGCTGACCCATAATCGATAAAGCGAGAGCACAAAGCTTAGAGACTTGATTATGTTAAAGGATACCACACTTATCGATACTTGTGTACTATTCTTGTTTACTATTCAAAAATACTTAAAAACGTCAGTAAAACCTGAAAACCGTTACCGATTAGATAAATTCGTTGTTTATGTTTTGAAAAATGTAGTTGGTCATATTAGCGAGGTTATTCTTTGTATTGTTGGACCTGGGCTTATCATGGACGGGCTTACACATGAATATGCTTGGAAGCGCAAGGATTTGATGGGCTTATTATCCATTAGATTTATTTTTTATGATGTAAATTTTAGTATGTAGCAAATTGGTTGGAAGTCCATGGGTTTATATCAAAAAAGTTATGGAAGTCTATTGGTAAGATATTGCACTATTGAACAAAACTACAACATCCAAGTTATAATTTTTAAATTTTACCTTTACTACATTAAAAATATAAGATCTTCTACACAAACTCTCTCCCAGTTTATGCACCTGTGTGACCCAATGAGTATTTGAAAGTTTGAATTATAGAGGTGCATTTATAAGAGTTCGACAAGTCAAAGGAATTAGCAAAAATTCGAATTATACAGAATTACTGAGGGTTAACTGTAATTATAAACAGTATTTTTTCTGAAGTGATAAATGTTGCTGATATAAATACATACATACGAAAAATGACATTGTTGCTAGAGAAAGAAAAATAAATTTTATGAACATAGCTTTATTATCAAAATATTTACACAATATATTTTCGTAACAAACAATCATTCTTCACTATTATTCCATTTGTCTTCTAGTTTTGAAATGTTTTTATTTATATTAGAAACGACTGCTTTTCTTGCAATCTTAATAATCTCTTCGCCATTAGCAAGGATATTGTCAAGCTCTAGCAAACATTTTGTGAGCATTTCTTCACAATATATAGATTGTTTGTTTTTAGTGGTTTCAGCAATACTATCGACTTGTATAGCAAGGTCATCGACTTTCTTTTTAATATTTTCTATAAGCTTGAGTTTTTGTTCTATTTCTTCTTTATGGTCAACAGTTGAGTTATTTTCTTTCTCTGGACCATTATATTCCGATTCTAATTCATTGTCAATTATGCCCTCACTCTGTACACTTCGATCTTCAACTTCTTCACCATCGTTGTCTGTTTTTGTTCCAATATCATCTTCATCATTGATATTTACTTCATCTTCTGATCCTTCTGCACCGTCTTGAATGACATTTTCATGGTTTTCATGGTTTTCTGCACTTCTGTGTGTATCATTATCTATCGTAACATTTCTTTGTAATCCATCATCCAAAAAATCTTGTGGTTCTTTTAAAAATTCTCGAGGTTTCTCAATAACATTATTACGTGTGTCCCTTATACCATTGTTGCGAGATTTCTTAATAATATTGTTGTTATTACGTAGCCGATTGTTATCTCTACCTCCACTTCTTCTCCTGCAATTGACACATTCACATGGAATTTCTGGATTAATTTGCCTTCCAAACAAACCAGCATTTCCAAAATTGCGGTTGGTACTAATTCCATTGTAACTTCTGGGATTTCTAATTAAGCCAACAGGACGATAAAAATCTGGAACGCCACTTCTGAGCAAATTATTATCGAAACCAGAATAACCAAACATGCTTGATCGTGGGTACATAAACTCCATAGTTTCTCTTCCTTCTGTTCTTCTTGACTAATCTATCAAGTAGCAACTTATACTTTATTAAGTTTTGTTTTGAATACATTTTTGCTCCACGCTCACTTTTTATGTGTATTTGAAAGAAAGTTCTTGAATAAACTCGAATGTTTTTCCGGACTGAATAGGAAACATATGAAGCATTCCAGACTTTTCTAGTCATCAATGCGCACACGTTAATCGGAAATATCTTTTTGTTACTTCTGTGTTATATAAAGGGTGAGTGTGGTCAGGTACTATCAAACGTACATAACTGTTCTGTAAATTACCCTTAATATTTTTGCCGAATGAGATTTTACGTAATTTCAAAATGGTTTCTTTTTAAATTCCATAAGCGATATCGCCGCAGTTGAAAAATAAAGCGAAGCTAAAATGAAGTAAGTTTATCCATTTGTATATACTCAATCTGCTTATATCACTCTAGTTTTCCTGAGATATGATCTACTGTATGCCTTTCTGTTTCTGTCTAACTGCATAGTTTAATCATATTTTCGCACACTGTCACTGACTTCTGGTCGATCCTGGAGCCTGCATATTTTATCACGAAATTTCACCACCTTACTTATACTTACCTGCTCAATGAAAATTTTTACTGAGATGCTGTTCAATTTATTTCATTACTAGGCTCGAGCTTTGCAACTTCAGCGGATATAAAATCTATCCTGGTCATGGAAAACGTTATATCAGAATTGATGGCAAGGTAAATTATACATTTTTTATTAAGTAAATTACATATCTGTGGTGTTTGTATCTAGTTAGATTTGGAATTTAATGAACTATTTGCACATAAATATAAGTAGAATAAGTGGTCATAACCTTGTTTTTTATTTATTTTATTTATTTATTCTTAACAATTAGCTGCCGAAGGGGCCATCGTAAGTTGTTAGGGGTCAGTCAAAATTCGAAACCGACTCTCCATTCTTAAAAAAATATATTCATTTAAACTTGATCACTTCAAAAAGTCTGCTCCGTCGTATTACCGAACGGCTATTGCCTTTGTTTCGTCCATTTTGTTATGAAATATTCTAATTTTACGGAACCGGTTATTCTAGTGGTTCTTCAGGCCCTTCAATCTTCAATCTCCGTAACGATAATCTATTTCATCTTTCATTTCCTAGCACAGTTAGGGGTGATGCACATATTATTTTGTCTAAAATTAGCGTCATAAATCGATCAATATTCATCCAAAGCTACTATTTGTATCGGTAAACATTATGCATAATCGTATTTGCTAATGAAATCACTATTTTTAGTGTGGTTTTTTTACATGGAGTGAATACAGGAGAAACATTCAGGGCGGAGAGTCCGTTTCATGTTTAACGTGTCCGTTTTGCATTGTAGAAGTACTAGGTACGTTTTGTAAAAAAAAAATAGAAAAATGTCCGTGGAGGGTAAGGGGTGGCGGAACAAACGTTAGCAGACAATGTCTGCAAAGTGTGGCATAAGTTTGTCGACGGCCCCTTAGTACTCTATATATATATATACATTTTTCTTTTTTAGTTATTCAACTTCCTGAACAAAAAAAGTGAGAAATCATTTTTAATGAAACGTAATCCTCGTAAAATCTCATGGACAGTTTTATATAGAAAGAAGCACAAGAAAGGTACACAAGAAGAGGTATCTAAAAAGAGAACCAGACGAAACGTCAAATTTCAACGTGCTATCGCTGGTGCAACTTTAGAATCTATCTTAGCCAAGAAAAATATGAAACCAGAAGTGAGAGAAGCACAGAGAAATCAAGCTATCAAGTAAGTATAGTAGGCAGGGTTTGTTGCTAAACAACATTCATTCCTCTCATTTATCATCCTGCATTATTTTGGGAGACATGCATATCTCCAAAGTTATTCAATTAAATTGAATTATTACGTTGTCAATATGTATTTGAGTTCATGTGAAGATCATTTAACAAGCCAAAGATGCAATATAATGACATCCAATCAAATTAATTTAAGAAAGCGATGTGAAAGATTAAGACTTAGTTTGATTCAAGAAAACCATACATACGTTTGTATATGAGTTTCAAAAATCTTATCTATGTTCGATAACAAAGATATAGGTCGATAATTACTTATCTCCGATTTGGATCCTTTCTTATGGATAGGGACAACCTTGGCAGTTTTCAAGTTAGACGGAAAAATGCCAGTAGAAAAAGACATTAATGATTGTTGATAGTGGAACTGATAGTTCAGTTTTGAAAAGTGATAATATTTGTGCAGGAAAACCGTGGGGTCCTGATGATTTACTATGATCAAGAGAAGAAATGCAAGCAAGTGTCTCAATATCATCAGTAGGAGAGGGAAAAATTGTATTAGATACTGGATCTTTTAAAAAAGAAGAAAAATGTTTGACAGCAAAAGGCATTTTCAATCTCAAACTGTCAGCAATGGGAGTAAAATACTCATTAAAAGAGATAAGAAGTGGATCACTAACAAGATTTTCATCAATTTTTAGAGAAGTCAGAGAAGATGAAGTGGGTGTACGAAGAGATATGATTGATCTTACACCTTCCCAAACTTTGCGAATATTTTTGCGCTTGTCACTAAAGTATTTGCTGAAAAAATTACTCTTGCTTAGCCGGCATAGAGAGATAATTTTATTGTGATATTTCCTAAAGCTCGACATATTTGATTTTTTGTGTCTTGTTTTGTTACCTAAAATTTAAGGCTTTTTATCTCATTTTTACCTTGTCTCAAATATTTATATGATTGCTTGTAGATATTGAATAAAAATAATTATATAGTCGGTATTTGTCGTAATGTAAGGTCGGTACAACGGCGGTTTTCAGTCCAAATTTTTCCGTCCCTAAAATTTTGCCCTCGGCACCATAAACTTACAGTTGGTCAGGTTATGCGAAACAAACAATATATTTAGGACAACCTTAGTTAATAATGAGCATGAGTAAAATATTAATCAGAACATCTGTTATAGATATAATGCAACCGTTATATAATATACCTTCGAATATGCCTCGCATTGACACTGTAGTTGTTCAGGAGGCATACAGTGCTAGGCTAGTTTATTTTATGCATATTACCTTACAGGAGAACTAACGACAAGAAATTACATATACTTTTTTGTAGATAAAAACATTCCATGGTAGTCAAACATACAGGAAATAAAAATATATTTACTTATTTTTAATAATATAGCCTTAAAAAGGGGCTTTAATTGCC
>JAULBZ010009083.1:0-10268 GCA_032360805.1 Neoturris breviconis | reverse complement strand
ATCGATTCGCGAAACCCCAAAATAAATTCTAGTGGGGGAGGGGTGTTTAGGTCAAACCCTTATAAAATCCAAACATAATAAATAGAAATGGGTGGTCTTTTTTGCCCAGACAGAAATTCCCGCTCTACAATTAAGCACGTGAAAGGTCGTTCATTCGAAAATATTGTATAAAAAATAGAAATAAAGTATTTCATGCCATATAAAAACTACTTTTAACTTCGAGACTTTAAAACCAGCAATATTTGACTTTTATTTGAAATTCAGCTATTGTGAACTAATCTTATTAATGACTATTTTATACTCCTCTATTGAGGTTCTGGGCATAATAGATAAGTTTTAGAAACACAATTTCAACATTTAGTAAGCTCGCTTAATGCATTTGTTTTTTGTAAACACTGCCCTCTAATAAACGTCGTTTTTGTAACCTTAAAAGAATTGGGGGTGAATTTTGTCATACGATTGTTATGTTGATACTCGTGTTGTATTTCAAATAAATAAATATTAAATATATAAAGTACGCATGGATTTGCTGGTTTTTAACCCCCTCCCCTCTCTGTAGGCATTAATACGGTTATTGACGTATTCACGTATAATGGATAACCGCACCCCACTTCCTCAAATAGAAAGAATTTGTATCTCAAAAATGTTAAATGCTCGTTGTACGCACTTTTAAAAAAATTCCTGATGTATGAAAATCAGAATTTTGCAACCATGGATCCAAAGTAGCTCAACGATCGATATCTTCAATAATGACCTTTGATTACCTTATTAATGGTAAAACATTTTGCCGGAAGAAATTTGGTTACTAAGAGAAAATTATTCTTATACAATTATTTCTTTCAAAATGATTCTAGATAAATATTAAGTCCCAGAAATTCTAGTCGTATTCAAAAGCTATTTAAAAAATAAGGGAGGGTGAACTGAAACAACTTGTTTTTTATATTTTATTTTTGCTTTAAAATCGGTATTACGAAATTTTGTGACCAAAAATATTTACAGCACATAAATTTTCACCACCTGTTTTGGCTTAATGACGTCATCATAATTAATGACGTCATAAAACAATAATTGTGCCAAAACGTTACAAAACAGCATGATTTCATCAAAAGCTTTGGAGGGGGAAGTTGAAACCACGAAAAGCCCAGTATTAACAAGGTTAAAGTATGCCATTCATTGAAAGAAAAACACTTTTAAAGATAACGATTACTGTATAATATGATGTTGTAACATCTACATACCCTATCTAACCTTGAGGCACAATGTACCCTGTGTCACATTTTCTTTACAATAACTTTCTTATTGATTCATTTTGATATCTGGTAAGATTCTAAAAATCCCTTGATGATTTCAATGAAAGTAATGACGTCATCAAATAGAGAGGAGCAAGTTTAAATAGCTAAATTCAGAATTTAAAAAATGCACATATACACTTGCTAAATCATAATTTCCTGAAATACTAACATGCTTGTTTAACCTTGGTTTAACGTATAATTTCTCTACCATCATTGTATGGCTGCTTTGTCTTTAGCAATTGGGTTGGTGTGATTTTCAAGAAAATACTCAAAAATAAATTATGCGCAACTCGGCCATAACAATCCGCTTTCAAAACGGAATTTTTTATTATTCTTTTTGACACCAAAATCAGAGAAACGTACAGCATAAGAGCATTTTTTATACTTTTTCTATAACATATATACAGACTTATAGATATAATTAAACCGAATACAAGCTCGAACGAGACCACAACAGTTATATTCCACCACGCTTTTAAAAACATGTTTTAAAAACATAAAAACATAAAAATGTCTAGACAACCTCACCAACTTATGAAATATTATAAGAACGTGATTAAAAGTTTAGTTAATGTTACACCGTTGATTAACTGTTAAGCCTGGTAATTTTTTTAACGATGCAAGACATGGTTTGAAAAAACTTTAACGTCTTTGGGTTTATGCGATATTTCTAAGAATATTGCTGTATTTGAAACCGAAACTTCGACGATGTACGTAAGAAATAATAAATTCCCCCAAAACAGTTAAAGAATACTCTGAATCTGAAGTCAATTTTGCTATTTATCTCGTGGATTAAATGTTAAAAAAAAAAACCGTCTAAAACTTTTTGAGGCAATTTCGGGACATAAAAATCATACCGCATGATGTAATCGATTTTTCTTTATTCATTTCTACTAATATATTTATAGGCTAACAATACACTGTCATAAACCTTAAATCCTCATTAATTGCCTCGAGATTCCATGAAAGCAATAGAAGATTTTCACGTGTTTGAAGTGTTATTTCTTCCAAATTTAGCGGAAATGCAGCTTAAAGAAAGTTAAAAATTGCAGGGTAGGACATTCTAACAGGATTCTGAAAATGGTCTTTTATCCAAACCCTGTTTATTCGCAGTACTTATATTTTAAAGCAAGGAGATTTGAAAAAAATAACGCCATTTTTAAATTTAAACAATAATTCGAAAATCTAGTTGAGTTCAAGTATAAGTTGTATATGAGATCAGAAACAAATACAACTTTCATGCTTGATTAACTTCCAACTGTTTGCTGCATACTGATTGGTTTATAATTATTTCTATTCATAAACCTATTAATATCTCGTTTTCTATAGGCTAAGCAAACGTTCTATTCAATAAACAAACTAGACGCAATATGCGCATCTTCGGCAAATCGAATGATACAGAAAAAATGGAGCAAAAACGTATACATATTACTACAATGGACAAAATAAAATTATAAAGTATGGTGTGAGATTATAAATATACACACAAGAAATTGCACAAGGTACTTTGTTCAAATTATACGCATACTGTGTTTTTATATGGTCGATTTCATTTAATTCATCGCATGGTTAATCATGATCACCAGTATGAAATAAAACTCAAAACCGTTTGTATAATGGTTTGTAAGCCAAACAATGTTTAGAGTGGGGAAATAATTATATTCACCGCGTAGATAATTTTAAATATAATCATCCGAGTGCCACCCCGTGTCTTACAAACACCGCATGGGTCTTGAAAATATCGAATAGGTATCATTGTTATAATCAACGTGAAAATCTCTGGAAACAGAGCATATAAATGTCAACGCTAGTTAGGCTGCAGTTTAAATTTTAGCACGAAACCTCAAATTACGGTAGCTAATGTCTGGAATTTATTGCTGGTTATTTCACCCATTTTTTTTCCCACTGTAATTTTAGGTGACCACTTATGTGGTCTAATATACCATGATTTGTAACTACTTCTCATCAATTCTTCTCTTGCTATGCAGTATTAAATAAGCAGAGGGTAGGAATAAGCGGGAGGGAGGAATTACTCGAAATTTATTACGCAGAGGTTGAAATAAGCGGGAAGGGGGGTTAGGGTTTGTGCAATGGGTTATTGGTTAAGAACTAGCCATCATGACAACGGTCCTTATGACAGGGTTGCTTTGAAAATGATAACTACTTATATCCGAACATTTTCATCACCATAGTCATAAAACAATCATAAATATCTGTTATCAGGTTTTAAAATTTTAAGCCGGATTTCTACTTTAAAAAGATAATGCGTGTAACGTAACGTAACGTAATACTTAAATCTGATTGGCTTACAACTATTCGGTATGCTGCGTTAAAAAGATAAATTGAATTCAACTTTTCTACGTAACGTAACGAAACACTGGAATAAGGAACAAAAGAAAAATTAACCAACGGATGATGCCATTACGCATAGATTATTTTGTGGAAATCTTGCTTTACGCGTATCAACATTGAAGACCGTGTATCAAGAGTCATGCGCATAAAGAAATTTGCGTTGTAAAGTTCTTTCCATCCGTACTTCTACGGTCAGTGACGAAACCCATGACGTTGGATTAACGTTGAAGTAACGTTAAAACGACATGACAACGTTGTTTTGACGTCATTTCGGCGCTAATTCGACTTCGTGTCCCCACTGGGTAAGCTACTAAGAAAAGACACCGTTTCACTAAGATAATTTTGTTATCATTTAGATGAAAAATCCATATAATTGGGATATATACAATGTACTACTTACAATATTTATACTAGTTTCAAATACAGGTATGTATTCCTTGTGGCGCACGTATAAAAGCAGCTTCGTTCCCAATTGTTATTTCTGTTTATCATACATGCGAGTTTTGTATGTTCCCTAGTTTCTATTGTGACTACATTCAAACATTTACAGCATTTGTATATGTCGTTCCAGGCAGACCAAATATTGCGAGACTTTAGCTAATCTGGTTCTAGCTAGTTAGAAACAAACGGCCACATTAAGTCACCATAAATCACTAAAGACTTCTTAATACGGTTTGGAATAAAACCAAGATATACTTTGATCTCGGGTGGAGTATACTATTTGCCATATAAGGCTACACAGTGCCTATACGGACTTGCTCATATCCGTATTTGGTGAAGCGTATTCTAGTTGTAAGACTAACCATTTGTTTGTTCTAGTTCATGCTGACTACGGTTGGCCAGCAGGAACATATGGTTTACCGGAACCGGCTTCCGGATGTCCGATATTTGGTGACACACCTTGGAAACGAGGCTACACTTATCATAATACCGAAGACGAATCTCCAGCCAATAAAAGATCACAAAATTATCATTTTGCTGGAAACTTTTCTCAACATGGTGTACAACAACGTTTCTGTATAAAAGAACATGGAAAAGGAGTCCAAGAGTTTTGGCCCGAAGGGAAATACTGTATTTACAAAAAAGGTAATGACACTACATACAAACAAATGCAAATAAGGAAGCTTTTACTTCTTATACGACGATCGATTTCTTTTTTAATACTACATTCCAAGTTTTAGTACCAAAAGGGAGTTATTCATAGCAATTTCGTTATTGTTACAATTAAATAAGAAAACAAGAAAAGAAACAAGAAAAAAGATTTACTGTTGTAAGCATCACAACATTATTAAAAAGCAGTAATGATAATTTTGGTTTATCTTCACAATCGGAAATACCGGACTGGTTCAAAATTTACTGACCACCTGGACATACTAAACAGCTGTGTGGGCGTCTAACTAACCTTCCAGCTAACTTTCCTTCAGTCGCATGTAAATATAGCCTAGGAAATTTATTAGTTTGAGCTCTCTTGGTTCGATAGGGAGGATAATTGAAGACGCTGAATAAAGTAAAATTAACTATTAAAAATAGGAGAAGTAAAAAAGGGAACATTAACCCTATTTGGCCTGGAGTCTTTTTTACTAGTTTACTGCCCCCCCTCCCCCCTCTTCTGTCATCTTTGATGAGGATATGCTACAAACCTAAAACTTTGCATAATGGTAACCCATTACGAAAGGAACCTTATGGTATATTTTTGCTGAAGTCATCAGTTTTGTTGTGACGTAATCAGTAACAAATGATCGTATGACATTATCATCTAGTTTTCTCGAGTTTTAGAAATGATTTTTAAAGTGGGTTTTCAGATTCTGTTAGCTAATTTAGTTCTTTATAACATATTTTCCGTGTTTTTTTGAAAAATAATTTTTAGAATGGGAAAACGGCACAAATGCATAATTTGTTTTTCAAAAAAGTGAAAAAAATGACCCACTGTCTGAACAAAACTTGGCAACGCAAATGCAAATTGGGAATGTTTTTTTACATTCGCGTTGTAGGTGCAGAGTATTATCACTCCCACGCCAAATAGAGTTAACCCTGTTTCCCCTGTCATACTTTTTTTCATAACTTTTGAATGAATAGCTTATATGACTAGAGATTTTGGAACTTTTCCTATAATTTATCTAGGATCATTTTGAATTTTTTTTTTTTTGGTAACTAGGGATAATTTTCTCTTAGTAATTAATTTTTTGACAGGCGGTAAAAAATATTTTTGGAAAAAAAACATTTTTCTTCTTATTTTGACCAATTATGGAGACCAAAACATTTTTTACTTAATTTTTTTTTGCCCACCTGATTTCCCTTGATGACGTCATCATAAGAAATAACGTCATCACAAAAATAATCATGCAAAAATGTTTATTATGGGTTGATCCAACTTCCTGGAAAGTTTTAACACTACAGCATGGTTCTATCAAAAGATATGTAGGGGGAGGCACATTGTGCCCCTCCCCCCCCCCCTCGTGCCCCCCTGCCAGATTCTTAGAGCCCTAAAAAGCTTAGTAGAAATAAGGTTAAGTACAAAATACAAAAAATTGACTGATCAATTATCAAATATTTTTATTTCAGGTTTTTGCCCTGGAGGACTTGATGAAGGTTTCGTCACGTGGGACGATGAACATCATACGTTAGATCAACCGAATAAGAAAATAGGCTCCGTACCAGATGGAGCATACGAGAAAAAACATACGACTTTAAATTATTGTTGCAGTACAAAAGGAAATGCAAATACTCCTATAAATTTGCCCAATACAAAGCCATTCTACTTAATGGCATATGGATCTCCACAATGTCAAAATGTCGCTGGAACTAGGGTAGGTATTTCTTCGCTTTGTGCAGCTCAACCAATACATAACGTCAGAACTACTTCAAATCACCGCCAAAACGACATTGCGACGTCGTTTTGACGTTGTCTCAACGTAACTCAGTACGCATAGATTACATTCATATTTTGTGAAAATGTCTTACAATGTTTTCTAGAATAGTGACCCCTAACGGCTCCTCACCTAATGGCCTCTCCGTCTATCCCAAAAGTTCAAACTGACTGAAACGAATACATTTTTCAAAGCTTTAATTTTTTTATGATATTTAGACTAGCGCCTATAATTTAATTTCGATTTAGAAAATAAAAAAAACGTAAATTTTAATGCACAAAGTGAATAACCAACCACACTCTGAATTCCCGCCATCCCTTCGTGTAATATATATTCAGCAAATACCCCGCGAAAAAGAGGAACAAATAGATATGTTTTTCTTTTCTTTTTCTCGTTTCCAAAGTTATACGAAAAAGAAAATAATTTTACATACCGGATGTAAATAAAAAAAATTAGCTAAATATTCTTATTCGTAGATGGATCAAAATGTCGATACAGTTGTAAATATAATAGCCTGTTCCACAAACTCGACGTCTGTCGGGGATCATGACGACTGTGGAAGATAATATAATCTACGGGCCAAATACTGTAGACACATAGTAACCTTCTTCATTTAGGCATCAATGGAGTTTATTAAATTTGATGATAATGATCGTGGCAGTGAAAATAAATTTGGTGGAGCTCATCCATTTGGACCCAGTGAAGATTTATTTAACACAAAAATATATTATTGTTATTACGAGCCTGGAGAGCAATCTACAGAAGATTTAGGGACAGGGAAAAAAGTCTTATCAAAGGTATGTCTCTAATCAAAGTTTGCGTTTAATTTCATTATGTAATTCCTAAAAGAATACCACGTGGGAATGTCTGGACCAAAAATCATCACCATAATATTTAATGCAAGGGCCTGATTATATAAGAGTTTTAGTCCGGCTAGCCGAGGTGAAATTTATATCTTTGTTACAGCTTGGACTTTTGGGGGGCTCTGAATAGCCGGAGGCACAAAGTGCCCTCCTCCATAACTTTGGATAGAAACCATGCTGTAGTGTTGAAGCTTTTGATGAAACCATGCAGTTAGATCAACACATAATTAACCTTTTAGCAAAATAATGTTTAAAAAACCATCCCGGCTAGACGGGATACTTTGATTATATGGAAAATATTCATCCCGCTTTTCCGGAATTACGTCATGTGCAAAACCGGATCCTGCTTAGCCAGGACGGACACTTTTTTATGTTCTCATATAATCATGAGAAATTTTTAATAAGAAAACATTCGAACAAGCGGTATCTCGGTTTCATTGTGCAATTACGCTGACAAACGACTTTATCTTACTGTCGTACTTCCACATTGTTAGAATTTTGCATCGTTAACGGTAATATTATGAGACATGTATCTTCGATTAGTACTACAAAATTGACCATCCCAAGTATCTGACCTAATCAATCATTTTTATAGATTAACTACTTGAGCACAAAATGATCAAAAACATGCCGACCATTCCGTGCTCTTAAAGTAAATTATTACTTAACTAATCTCTCTTATTTCCACACAGGAGCATGCTCGAGCTTCATCCTCTGGTTTAGCAGTTGCAATTGGTTGTGGTGTAGCTGGTGCCATTGTTGGAACAGCTTCAATTGCATTTGCAACAAAACGTATTTTAGCAGCTAGATCAAAACCATTTGATGCAACTGATATCGATCCTCTACCGGATGCACCATAGTACCTTTCTACTGAATACACCACGTTCAATCAACGTCAACAAGCAAGACCTCGCTTTGACCTCATGCAGAAGAGACATCGTATTGGCAGTAACAACGAGATTGTTCCGACGTGACGCTATATGTTGTCTTCTTGACGTTCATTAGACGTTATCCTTTTTTATACTCATACAAAATTCATACATTTACTGTAACTAGTATCTCCTGGATAGAATACTTGTAAATGTATATATGCAAATCAAACTCTATGCATCAATTCACATATAATAAGAAACTGTACACACAAAGTTATTTTCCAAGCATACATACTGGTGAAATACTTCAATAAGAATTCGGATAAATACATCATAGTGTCTTTAAAACAGTTAGTTTCAAAAGTAAGGAATATGTTACTAGCAAAGTACGAATGAAGTTATTTAAAAATATCAAATAAAATATTACACCTTTTATAAAATAATTTTTATTATTATTATTTTTTATGTTTATGCCATCTGGTATTAGACTCGAAAATAAACAGAATCATTGAAGCTGACTGTTTGAAGTATGCAAAGTTATAAACAGGATAAAGAGAAACTTAATCGATAATTTTTACGAAGCAAAATATTAAAATTTACTGTCCTAAAAAACGCTATGCTTCTATTTATCTTGTGTAAAATGCAGCTGTATCCTCGTAATGATATCTAGAATTTAACCAAGCTTGCTGTGGCTTTTTTCTTCTCAAATAATCATTTACACGCAGCATAAAATCCTACTGAATACGAAATTTTACAGATCTTTTCGGACTGTGTGTTGCCATGGTAATACGCGGTCCAGATACGGAGTTAGTTATACGAGTCCGTACTCAGTGGACTTTCACGCTATGTCATACACATTCAGTGTTTGTTCCCTCTTATGTTGATAACAAGAGTTTGAAGGATTCTGTTGTATTTTTATATGTTTGTTATTGTACTTTTATATTTTATATAGACACAACTGTACAATTTATTTATAAATAATTTATAGACACATCGTAATGTAAGTCCATATTGCAATCACCCCTACCAACCGACAGGTACTTGACTACCAACAGTCGCATGTCACTTCTATATTCCACTTAGTAATAAAATTAGCCTTTACTCTGCCTATCACATCGGATACCGTATTACTTCGAATAAACACCCTATTTCAGGCAGTGATGGGTAAAATTTGATACTTTTGTGAAAAATAATTTTTGTATATTAGGGATGAAATTTTCATGATTTTTAATGCAGCTGCGCATCGATCAGTTATTTCTTGATTTTAGTGTCACCTCCAATTTAATCGAAAGAGGCGGCGTGATACCGTAATTGCTTCTGTATGGTAATCGAGCAGTGCCTTGCAAAAAATAAAATAAAATGTTTGTTTACATTGTTTGCATGGCACTTCTCCGCCACCATACTGCTGTAAGTGAAAGGTGATGATCTGAGACTTTATATGGAGCATATGTTCAAAACATTTCGCACTTGATCTCTCACCCAAATATCTTCTGTTTTTGCAAATCACTGAGTTTTTTGGAGGAAAAAGTAAGTACAAATCGACATAGGATAACGCCATTCATTATTAACTCTTATTTTTGGATTATTTTTTATATTTTTGTGTATTCTCTTCCAATAAAAATGTATGTTTCTAATTATTAGCGCTTAAGATTTTAGGTACGAGGAGGAGGAAGCTAGGTCTGGGGTACTTTTACTCCCCCTGGCACGATTCTTTTTTGACGCTGATAAGACGTCGCGTCCTAAACTTGAAACTAACCAGGACAAGCTCGATGCAGCTAAGTTAGAGAATACACGTTTTACTTTTACATTTAAAAAAGGTATAGACATAGCGGGAATGAAAACACAGATCTAGTTTATCTTTTATTATTAATAAGATAAATAATTGTGGTCTTGTCAGCATATTTTCATTTTCTAAAATTAAAAAGTAAAGTTTAGTTACACAATTCACACTGATGTAGGCCAACTCTCTTATTAACCCTATTAAACCCGGAGAGGGGGGGGGGGGGGGGGGGGGGCAAAATG
>JAULBZ010009082.1:0-10268 GCA_032360805.1 Neoturris breviconis | reverse complement strand
GAGCCTGGGTACTAGGCTGCTATGAACAGCAGAATTTGTCGAGTTTGCAAAAAGACCCAAGATCCTAAGCCCTAAGTTTACTTGGATAAACCTCAAGGGACGTCTAGTGGTCCTTTTTCGTATTTACGTTTTGCTTGTGGCTTGTCGAAGTTCGTAAAATGTCTTATAATTTATGCGATCGGTTGCAGATGCTGATTTCGAATCCGAAGTCATTTTTTAATATTCACTTCTAAAAATTGATTTTTGGGCCAATTTTGGTCACAAAACTTCGCTTCTTTTGTTTTTGGCTCTACAAAGCAAACGCATAAATAATGAGACATTTCATAACTTTTGGCGAGCAATACACACCGCAAGTAGATTTTAAATGCGGAAAAGACTTAACCCTATTCATACCGACAATGTGCACGGGCCAAATCTAAATAAGCGGCATTTCCTTATTTTTTAACGCGCCACCCTGAAATTTTATGACTTGTTTTTTTTATGAGCGGTCACTTATATTGTAGTTCGGTGACCAATCTGTCACAAGTAAAGGCCAATCTCCACACAGCGACTTTTGAGCGAGCAGCCGTCAGCGATTGAGCGCTATTCAATCTCCATGTAGCAAAGATTTAGGCGCTCACTACTTTAAATAGACAATAGTTTGATGAATAATAAGATAAGATTGGTTTAGAAGATAAACACATTTCATAAATCGCTGGGGATCGCTCAGAAAGTAGAAAGTGAACAACTCATGTTTTGTGTAAACACCGAAACTGCGCATGCCCACAACTGATCGCTGGCGGCCGCTTGCTCAAAGGTCACTGCATATAGATTGGCTTTAACGGCAAGTACTGATTTTTTTGTTATTTGGAAATCTATCCAGTTTTCGCCTAAAATGATTTTTTTCTCCAAAATACTTTAAAAATTACACCATCTTATCAAATAAAATGATCAAATTGATCAAATGACACATTTCAAGAGTTACTTAAAAAAATAAAAAAATATATATTTCCCGGTCATTTTTAGCAAGGACAATTTAAAAAACCGCCTCCCCGTGCAACCTCAATTCTCTTTTTTTATGTTTTTTTTATGGTACGTAAAGGGTTGAATTAATTTCAGTTAAAGTTTTAATGCGGTAGCCGGTTTAAAAAAAAGTTATGGACCCCGTGCCCTATGTGCACACTGCCGGTTATTTAAGGTCTCAAAACACCCGGTATGAATAGGCTTAAGCGGAGGTGCTTATGATCCGGAGGTTTCCGGTTCAATACTACGCTCGAGTAAAAATCTCGAGCCACGTCTCTGGAAGTACTGCCAACTACCTGTTTCCCTGTATGGTGATGTTTCAGGGTCAATAGGGTAGGTTGAGGTTTGTATCATCCTTCATGAGATAGATTAAGATCTGGAGAGAATAATAAAATACTCCTACTGGCATCGGAGGAACGATTAAACGAACGATTAAAAATAAAAAAAAAATGTACCGATATTTTTAACGTGCGTTTTAGCTTTTTAGCGAGTTAATTGTTTAATGTTACTATTGATTTCCTAAAAGATAAGTCAAAATTTATTAATAACGTCCGTCCGCTTATTTGATACAGAGTACGATCCAAGCAGGCGATGTTTTTGTCCATACAGATACACCAGGGATACATAGTATCTTATTCGGTTCAAGATAGGTAGTCTGACTAAGGTTAGATCTTAGTACTTGTTCTATCTAGCATCTTTTAGGAAACAAATAAAAACTTTTTTATCTTTTAAAATTTCGTGTAGGTGGATGTGTAATTTATAATTATAGTTGTTATATTTTGGTGTAGACTACTAATCGTCTTTGGCAGACATTCGGGAATGAGTGTAAATTAATGAGTGAAAATTTTATGAAGCATTAAAATTTAATGATTCATCTAAAAATCTGGAGTTGAACGACAGATATATCTGACAGATATATTGTTTTTGTGTGGTCAATATGTTATATTTTAATTCTAACTGTGCAAGTTTATTTATATAAGAACTTCATTTTAAAAAAATTAAGATACTTTTAATACTAACAAATATTTTCGTAGTTTAAGGACAATAAACTCTTCTCTTGCCATAAGTGAATGAAGTTTACCGTTTTAGTCGCTCACAAATAACATAAATAAAGCACTGCGTTAAATTGTCGTCATAAATACTTGATAAAAAGGAAATTCGTGCAAAAATTCGGAATTTCAACTTTGACAACAAGCCTTAAATTTTACTAGCAAGGTGAGCGGAAGGGACTTCTCATGGTTGTTTTCCGCATTTATGTTTTACTTGTGGTGTATATTAGTCTTTAAAATTATTAGTTTTATCATATTTTATGACCTTGATTGTAGACACTCCAATTTTCTAACCAGAAGTACACACCATGAACTTGTATAACTTGTCAAATGGAATGTGTTTGATTTGCTATATTTAACCATTTTAAGACTAAAAAAAAGAAACATAACCCCATATATGCTGGACTTTTTGAGACTTCTCAAAGCTGGAGGCGGGGGCGCGGATTCCGCCCCAAATTTATAACTTTTGAATCACAGATTGGAACAAAATGGTACTAATTATATTAGAATTTTGATTAAATGAGTTCTACAAAAGCTTTTTCATTCTGCTTGCAGTTTTGGGTAGGTATTTAAATGTTATTTTACATAGTTTCCGAGTTTTAAGTAAAAATGTTAGAAAGTATTTTGCATAATTTTAATCAAACAGTCGGAAAAAAATCGGAAAATCACATAACTAAACTTACCGGAATTATCAGAATTATTTATTTTGTATTTTAAGTAAGTTCATCATGTTCCGTAACATGAACATTACTTCAACACAAAGTTATGGTAAAATAATGATATCAATTATTTATATAGAATTTCCCACTTGAAAATAGGTGGTTTCAGGTGATGACCCATATCTTTTGATCTACTGGAGGTATAATGTTCAATATTTCTCTTTCGTGTTTTGAAAGTTACTATAACAAATGTGATAGCCCCCCTCCAGCATATATAGGGTTAAGAGAGTTTTTGAGCTAAAAATCTCATTTTTTGATGCCCAAAATAAGAAATTTTCAGTATACTGCAATATCAAATATGGAAATTCTTCCGATAATTTAAAGCGGGAGGGGTTGGAATAAGTGGGGGGTTTGGCCATTTCTGTTATAGTTACTAAATAAACATGATAAAAATGGTACTTAAATCTCCAGGATTTCTATAGCAGGCAATTGGTTAGGAACTTTTCTGTTAGTTAACGTGTATTTCAGCTTTTTAGCGAGTTGACTGTTTTAAAAGTTTATAAGCGGGGGTTGGAATAAGAGCGTGGGGGAGAGGGTGGAAAATTCTCAAAGAAATTAATAAGCGCCCTTTCCCTCGCTTATTCGATACTGCAGACTACCATACTACACTCTTCGCCAGGTATGTTATAAAAAAAAGTTTATGTACAGTAACAACTCGATATCCATACTTTCAGAACATATCCAGATACATGATGATAAAAGCAGAAAATGGTAAGAAGATGAGAGCATTGGATGTTTTCAGTGCAGCGATACGCTACTTGAAAGATCACTTCTTAGCAGCTATTAATAAGAGAAGCCCAGGTAGTCCATTGGATATGGAAGCAGTTCGTTGGGTTTTGACCGTTCCAGCAATATGGTCTGAAAAGGCTAAACAATTTATGAGAGAGGCAGGTGAAAAGGTAAGGTTTTATTAAATTCTAAACTGCGTTTTTTGTAGTGACATTTATTCACATACACAAGATATACAAGACTATAACACCACTCATACTATGACAAACACCACTCATTTCTTGTGTAAATTGCAACTATTGCTACTATAACTTAGCATTGGATCGGCCAACTGTCCATAAAACAAATCACGTGAAAAACAATTTGATGATTAATATCAAAATCACAACACCAAGCTCGGCCCCAGCCCCTTTTGACTTTTTTTCTATTTTTCTCGTCCGAGAAAAATAAAAAAAAAGTCAAAACAGGCTGGGGACGAGTTTGGTATTATTATATCTTGTTACCTAGGCGGGCATTACAAGTAAGAACTTACATCTTGCGTTAGAACCTGAATGTGCATCATTGCATTGCAAAACGAAGAAGGTCGGCGGTTACCAAAAGAATTTAAGAAACGAAGTTGGTTCAAAATACATTGTCTTGGATAATGGAGGTATGTACTTCCAAATCATCAGAATAGATAAATACAGCAGGATGTTACGTAACTATCTTCAGCCCTTTTAATTAGTGTCTACTGAAATTAGCCAGGCGACATATACAAATTTGTGATCGGCATAACTATAGAGAAAATCTTTGAGGAAATACAAAAATTTAAACTTTATTAGCAAGATATGGGTAGACTCTTGTTTCCATCTCCTAGGATGTTCCCTGCTTATGCCTGGTTTTCTAAAAATCATCAAAAACGTTAACTTTTGATAAAAATGAAGGTTTTTTACCGACGTCAACACTAGGTAAATACAATTTAAACTTTGATAGAGCGAGCAGTAAATTTGCTTTCTTGTGATGTATAACGCGTGTCTATGGATAGCAGATTTCTCCAGATATAATCGGATAAATTCAAAATTTCTTATCAAGCCTATTCATCCTTCATAAAAAATAGTGGAGCTAGTTCTTTTTTATATAATATACTTTTGTCAAGATGTATAAATTTTATTTTAAAATAGAGAAACTCTGAAAGGTATACAAGGTACCGTTATGAATAGGCTCCAATCCCAATTTTATTTATTTATTTATTTGTTAATTTATTTATTTATTTATTATTTATTTATTGCGGAAGGGTTCAGGAGTTTATTAGATTATTTCCGGTAAATTTAATAATACATATATTACAATATCTTCATAAAACATACTACAATCTCTCAATTAAAATATGAGAAAAATTCCGAATTTTAACAAGCAATATACACCACAAGTAAAACGTAACTAATTAAAATGACCTCATGATACTAGCCTCTTTCACAGTCCGAGTTTTATTCTTCCAAATCTCAATTGGTCTGTTTTCTTTTGCAGTTAATGTAATACATTGACGTCAGAATTCATTAACACAAAATGCGTTAATATATGGCAAGTTATGCAGCAGAAAAATAGTTATTTCTTTTTCATGGTAGTTTGGTACCACTATTAATTATTATGCCGCAATGAAGAGTCGAATCAAGAATATTTTAAATGAATGAATCAATAATGCATAAATTATCATACATTAACACATTTCGTGTCAATGTATTTCTGATGTCGATGTATTACATTAACTGCAGAAATAAACAGACTAAGAAAGAGTATTGATGTTCGGCTGTAGATCAGGCTAGGGAATACCGAAGAGATTTATCGAGTAGACTCAAGACTTCGGGATTAGGATCTTAGGTATTTTTGCAAACTTTGTTATTTTTAGCAGGCTCTAACTAAGAACAAATTCAAATTTTCGTGCTGTTTGATTTACTAGTCAGATTTTGAGGCTTTTTGTCTTAGTTGAAATTCCATATTTTCCCTCAAATTTCACTTTGTCTCAAATATTTTTGGGGGAGGGGCATTGTAAGTGCCAAACAAGGACAGAAATTCCGTTAAAAAAAGACCTTCAAAAAGATATATCTAAATAGTAAGTTATTTGGTCACATGATCAAAAGTACAGAAATTCCTCATGATAACCATTCCAATTTAAGTGCGGAAAAGAACAGAAATTCCATTTTGAAGCTTTGTATAATACCCAGTTACTCATAGACCAGAGGAAAGAAGGCAATTGGAACTTATTCATGAAGACAGAAGTCAATTATATTCTAGGCAAGAGAACAAAATGGCATAGGAAGAAGGAAGATAGTTCATACCCAAGACGAAATTGGAAATAGCAAGGATGTAGCTAGATCCTAGGCAGTAAGCAGGAGCCAATTGGTTCCTGAAAAAATGAAAGAGACAGGAGGCACCTAGATCACAGGCAATAGAAAGAAAGCAATCAGATCCCAGTCCGGTGACAGTAGGCAATTAAATCTTAGGCCAGAGGACAAAAGAAAATATGACAGAGGCAGCTAGATCCTATGCAAATGGCAGAAGGCACTCAGATCTCAGGCCAGGGGCAGTAGGCAATTAGATAGCAAGAATGAGAACAGAAGGAAATAGAGATAGTACAAAGAACCATAGGCAGTAGGCAATTAGATCCTAGGCACGAGGCAATAAATAGATACGTATTAGGCAATAATTAGATGCGCAAGTTTTTTAAAATTGCAATATATTCTCACGGTTTCCATTAGGCAGAAAATCTTGTGCAAAAGCAAAAGAAAGTGGCGTAATTTCGAGAATGGAATGTATCTTCTTTTGGCTTTCGCACATAATTTTTCATTTAATAAAATTAACCATAAACCAAAGGAAGTAGGGCGCAGTTCTGAAAAGATGAATTTTTTGTTTATTTCTATAATTGTTCATATTTATCATTTTCATATATATAGGCGGTACAATGGACGCTACTGTGCATCAAATTAACGATAACAAGAAGTTAAAGAGCTTACATATACCTACAGGTGGTGCTTGGGGTGGATCTAAAGTAAACGATAAATTTGAATTATACATGGAAAAGCTTCTTACCTTTAAAGTTACAAAAAAGATTAAACATGATTATCCAAATCACTGGCTGAAGATCATGCATGAATTTGAAGATATAAAAGTTACTTTAGATGATATAGTACAAGAGTACTATAATCTTTTTCTTACCAACTCTGTTCTAAACACGTATAAAGAAATCAAGAAGGTATCCATACACGACGACCAGTCTTTCAGTTCCCGAAGCTGTGGTGCATACATCCAAGGTGAGGAAACGCTAAAAATTCCTCGTTCAGTAATTGTTGGTATGATACGACAGGTTTCGCAGAAGATCAAGCAACATACAAAGGAATTACTAAAAGATTGCGAGTTGGAAGAAGTGGATTTTATCAATCTGGTTGGTTGGTTTCTCAAACTCAGGAATTGTAAGGAGTGACATCGATTCCTTAAATGCTGCTGAGACATATTGGCCTGAAGAATCTCAATTGGCTGTACTGAAAGGTGCTGTCGTTTATGGTTGGAATCCAAATATGATCGTAAGTCGAAGAAGTATGAAAACGTATGGCATTGAAAGTTCTGAAAGGTTTGTTAATGATAAACACCCAGAGGAATTGAAAACTTTGGACGCAGATGGAGTGGAGCGTTGCAGCCACCTTTTTGTTACGATCGTGACAAAAAATCAAGAAATTTACTTAGGTAACGAGGGAAAGATTTCTCAGATATTCTATCCTATTACAAAAAATCAAAATGCGTGCACTTTCCCAATTTATTCTAGTAGGAAAGAAAAGGTGGCTTATACCAATGCAAAGGATTGCAGAAAAGTAGGCTCTGTCTGCATCCCAATGCCTATATTAACTGGTGGTACCAATAGAAAGATACATATTGATACATATTTTGGTGGCACAGAGATGCAGCTTGAAGTCCTTGATGAAACCAGTGGCACCAGAAAATCAGCTACATATGATTTTTTAAGCTGCTAAAATTATACAATCAAAATGTTCCATCTTACCCTGGAATAATGATAATACTATTATGCTAAGAACAATCATACAAGAGCACAATGGCGTTTAAGAAGAAGTCTTTAATCCTATTTGGCCGCCAGACTAAAACGGGTTACAATGACCTGACTAACTGGCAGCACATATAATCTTATGAATTAAGGTATTATGGTAACAGGAGAAACTTTCGCGAGGGCCAAAATTCGCGAAATTTTTACGTTTTATCGTGGATAAACTTTCGCGAATGAGCAATTTGAAACATTTTGCGTGGATAAACTTTCGCAAACGACAAATTTTGCGTTTTTTGCGAGATAAACCTTTGCAAATTTGCCTAAAATTCGCGAAATCCGCGAAAGTTCCTCCGGTTAAAGTACTACAACATGTAGCAAACATTTTAAAGTAAAGTTAATTTTACTGATTTTATCAGTTTTTTACTGATGTCATCAAAAACCGCAAATATGTGTGAAGCTTCCTCTTAAAAGTGTTTTCTTAACCCTATTAATACTCAATTTCTTGATGATCTCATTAATTAGGATGACGTCATCAAGTCATGACAGGTGTTGAAAAAAAAAATTTTTAGGTAAAAACCTAAAACCTAGTGACCAATTCTTTTTTTTCAAAATGGTCCTAGATAAATTATATGAAAAGTGCTAACATTTCTAGTTGTATGAGCCATTCATTAAAGTAGGAATAGGGTTAAGAAGCCAATAACTTCCGTTCTAAAACACATTTTGATATTCAAAACAGCAAAAAAGGCACGTGACTATTGTTACAATAACGGTACTTATGCTAGAGAATATTTCCTAGGATATTTTATACTTCTAGCTTTACTTAGAATAAAATTGTTGTAGGAAAATATTTTTGCGGAATTTATTTTAGCGGATGAATACCCCAAAAACTGCAATTTTTACGGAATAAAAGTCAATAAAAGTATAATTCTTTAAATGTGGGAAAACATGAAAAATTCTCTTGTTTACGTTTTCTTTCTTACCAAGGAGCTTAAAAATGTATTTGGTTATTCCTTGCTAATAAAGCACAACTGAACTTCGAAATAACGCAATCAAAAATGAAATTTATTTAGCATTGAATCATTTTTAGCAAAATTTGCGGAATTTATCTTTACGATCGAATCTTTAGAGAACTTTGCGGAAGTTAATTTTGCGATTTGGAGAAGAAAAATAAATTCCGTAAAAATATATCTCGCAAACATTTCTTCCCGTGATAATTATTCCCTTCAGTAGTTTTGGGAAAAATCCCCCTCTTTTGGTCATAAAAGATTAGCAAACAGGCCAACCTTTATGGGGTTAAACCTTTCATCTCACTTATCACAACAAATTAGATCTTCGTCCTTGCACAAAAGGATGTGAACGAGCTTGTAATTGTTTGATTTCTTCAGTACCAACCCATTGCAAGATCGCTGACTCCCTCAGTAATTTATTATTGAGACCGTTCGTTAGATATTTTCTGTGAACTGACCTTTTACTCTATGTACAAAATATAAAGTGGAAATATGATGTAATTTCTCAATAACAGTTATCATTGGACAAAGAAGGCCGTTTCTAACTCCTTTGCTACATTTACATACAAATTTGACCGATCTATTCTCTCCATATAGCAAAAATAATAATGCCACAATGTTTCAACATCTGTTTCCCAGTCAACTTCTGCATGAGTAGACAATATTGTGCTTTGAAATTAGAATAAAGAAACATTACACTGATAAGACTGGCTGTTTTGAAGTAACAGGATTTTATCCTCACTCTTGAGCATCTAATAAATTTTAACTGATATGGTTTTATATACCAAAAATAAAAAATTAAGACAATGAGACAAATATCAAAAATGCAACCTCGTTCTCAGGGCTTCTTCTCTCTTGACGTTTATAGCGTTAAACGTCAAAAGAAAAGAAGCCCTGGGAACGAGGTTGTCAAAAATGATTAAAAAATTCATAAAAATGTTTGTTGTTGATTTTCTCAAAAGCTAACAAGCGGGGGGTGGGTGGAGTGGGGTGGGTGGAGTGGGGTGGTTGGAAAAACAATATTCCAATATTAATAAGCGGGGTAATACTTAAACATGCCATAAAACGAAGGGGGTTTTGTGACACTTATGACTGTCTTAACATCAATGTTGATAATTGAGTATAGTTGAGGGTTACAAGTACAGAACAGGAATGTGAGAAATTTTAGAAGATAGGAGTATGTTTCAGAAAAAGAACCAAATCTAGAGGGTTACTAGTTCTTGTTTTATAGCAGTTTTCTTTGAGAGCAATATTATCGAGGGTTACATTGCATGAGGGTTACACTAATATCTATGTTTCAATGATTAGTTGCTACTAAAAACCTTGACTGGGGAGTAAATGTAGTTAGCAGAACTCATTCTGATTGAATTTTATTAAAGTGAGTAACATTGAGAGTCAACCTCGTTCCCAGGGCTTATTGCCTTTTCGAACACGGAAGAGCAGCGTCCTCCCTTCAAAAAAGCGGAAATAAGCCCTGGGAACGAGTTTGATTGAGAGTCGCATTTCAAAATTGGGTATAAATTGAGGATTACAAATTCAACTGAAAGTAATTCGAATTCACATTTTTCAACCATCTCGAATTCATAGAAGAAGAATCAAAAATAAATAAGTGTAAAGAGCAGTTTTGAGGAATACAGCCCTTGGTAAGGGACCATCTCCAAAATTCGTTACCAGGGGAAGAGTGCTGAATCACTGATCTTGCAATTGATTGGTTTCTTCGTCCCGAAGAAAC
>JAULBZ010009081.1:0-10269 GCA_032360805.1 Neoturris breviconis | reverse complement strand
CCCCCCCCCCCCCCCCCCCCCCCCCCCCCCCCCGCACAGCCATTTTTCCCAAACCGCTAATGCTTATGACATGAAACTTGGTACACTTATAGAACAATTCAATACAAACACTTCCACCCAAAAATATTGACCTAATGACGTCATTGGTACCAGCTATGACATCATCATAGAGTTTGAGTTTGCGGTCTGTAAAATGCAACATCAGAGATTATTTTAACAAAAATTTTGTTAATTTTTTCATTATTTTCATAACAAATATGGTCATAAGCTTCAAATTACTCAACTATACAATCTGCACATAAAAAAGCCTTGAGTGAGTAAAACTTTGAAGAATAGTGGTACATTTCAACAATTATCAAGATGTCAAGATAAAATCCATGTTTTTTTATTAAGTTTATCCATCCTAAAAAATTGGAAACTCAAAATCATAACCAAGAATATATTGCATCAAGTATTTGAGTTAGGCAACATGGAACATCCTCGATCCTTTTGGTCAATATTATCATTATAAATCAATCTATTTAGTTGTGACTGTGTCAATTTAAAGATATTTAATAAGTGTCTTACTTACATAGTATGCACCCCCCTCCCCAAGATTTAGGGGGTGGGGGTTACCATTAGCTGAGGTTTTAGATGGAAATTGACCCATTTAGGAGGGTATTTGTTTCAGGGGGGGTCGCAACATATTGTTGTTACATTATGAGTTTCAGTTAATACCCAAGAGAAAAATCTAATTTGTTAGCCACTTCCATAAACTTTAAACAATAACATATCTATCTCTTAAAATTATTCATCAACTATACTTCTATTTCACTTGCTGTAAAAAAATAATATTATTAAAAATATAATAAAAATTTGTATAAAGAATTTTCTGCCATGAAGGGAAATTTTCGAGTTTTAGGTGGGGCTTGACCTAAATAGGGGGGTTCTATTTTTCAGGGGGTGTCAGAGGGGTGTTGCACACTATGACTCACATCAGTCACCTGTCAAAATGAAAAAAAACTAATCTATGAAAGAAAAACTACTATAACGTTTTAAAAATCTAAGCACAATTGAGAAAATCTTTGCCAAACACCACCAAAATTAATTAATAATAAATGAAATTTAAATAAACAAAAATTATTTTTATTATTTATGAGAGATGGGCATCAGATTATATATATGAGAATATGGCTTTTTTAACTCAGATTCCAGAATTATAATTTATGCAATTAATTTAACAATTCTCATCATGTACTGAAATGAAATGAAATGCCCATATTTGTCCAGTATGAAATCATTTACACTATCTTATAATGTTTTGAGTCAACAACATCAACAATTTTCTATCTGGAATTGTGTTGGAAGTAGAAGTACTAATTTAGCAGATTTTTACTGCTCCATGTAAATAGATTTTCATGTAAATAGGGTATTGGTTTCATTTACTATCTTTGTCCCTTCCAAAATCAATTATATACTTGACCATTTAATAAAGGATATATTCAAATTATATATTGAAAAAAGCTTACTTTACCTAAAAATCTTATGAAGAACTGTATGCCTTACTTCTGTGGCAAATAACTCTTTTCATGTTTTCAAAGCTTGTTTCCATTATCTTTAGAGGTTAAACTACCCTATAAACATAACTTTAAATTCAGACATTTAATGATTTCGGACACCGTACTGTTTTGATGCAACTCGCCTAGGTATACATATTAGATTTCATATAATTTGAAATGAAGTATCATGAAATATAGCATCTTGCATAATGAATACTTGAATAAATCCCCTTGATTATTATATAATTTTGAGCTTAAGGGGCCTGAAAATCGTTGACTTACCATGGACCTTATATGTTTATAAACAATAAAAGATCATACAGCAATTTAATGTACCTTATGACATTTTGGATCTTTACAAATTTTTGGATACAGAGTGTCCAAATAATAGACGCCTAAAATTTACTCCATTTAAAATTCACACCCTTGCAATATCAGATGGCTAAACTCGGTGATAAAATATAAGAACACTCCACCAAACAAGTTATTGCTACACAATGCAGGCATATAATTTTATATAACATATTGTAATTATAATGCATTTAAATGGGCCTATATGATTTTATGCAGATTTTTTTATCAATTTATTTCCGACATTCAGCTTAAAGGATCCAACTGAAAGAGAAGAGTTGTAGAGACACACAGACATCAAGGGAAACATGGTTTATTAAATTTGCAGACTCTCAGCATAGTAAACAGATATAATCTTGTATTTAAAGATAATATGATAAAGCTTGCTGATAAGCTCTCACATTACCAGGGTGTAAGCTCCAGCCAAAAATTCAACGTTATACGTTGTTTTCCTAATCACAAATAGGTTAGAATTTCCCAATTTGAGTATATAAACAACAAAAAAATAAAAATATATATATACAGTAGTTTCCCCAGTTAAGTTAATAATGATACACATAACTTCCATTATGAGAGCAGCTGTCAACACTTCTTTTGTATTCTTTTGGGATTTTAAAGCTTCCATCCCAGTTGATTAGTTCTTCGTTATCCCGTTCGTTAGTTTATTATCATAATGAAAAGCACACATGTTTACCAGTTTAAATAAAATAGGATGTGAAAACAATATGTCTAGACATATATATCCAAAATAGAATGTTTATTTCATGCTTTGATAGTTATAAAACAATACTAAGTTTATTAAAGCCCTATTCACATATGTACATAAAAATTATCGCCATGACTTACGACTATAACAATGTTATATATAAACAATGTTCTTCGTTAAAATGACTTGGAAATCGATAGTTTGTCTTATATAGGTCCCGTTTTCTTTGTCAAAATAACTTGAAAATCAATAGTTTGTCTTATGAGTCCAGTTCCTGGAGAAAATAATTGTTTTTATAAGTTAATAAAGACCCTGGAAATTTTTTATATTGGCCGTTTTAGCCAATCTAGAGACCTCCGCATAGATAAAACAAAACAAAAAAACTACAGTGCAACCCTGTGGGCCAAAGGCAATTTCCCAATATATCAAGACAAGAGATCAAGATTTTCAATAATTATAATAATAATAACAGTAATATAAATGAGACAAGAAATAATCAATAGTCAAGGACCCAATCTTCAAAAACTGCCACAACGCCGACAAAACGTTTGCTAGTCTTTCTCTACTCCTCGTCCTGTGTTGCTATCCACAAGACTACTCATTTTCTAATTGACATAGTCATGAGTTAAAATCGTAAAGAAGAAGAATATCCAAATCAGTTCCAGTCTACAACATAAAATCAGTCTGCGGTGGAACATGTGAGAGACTATCTCTGGATAACTAGTATACCCTTAAAGAGAGTCTCGCAATGTCTAGGATCAAGTGTTGGCTAAGAGTCAGCTTCCAAACAGAGAAACAAACAGAAATCCGCACTGATGTATTGGTCCAATACATACTGTATGCATCAGCATTTAAAAGCAAAATAACTAAATGAATAAGAAAACTTACTGGTCGAGATCCAGGTGTTGAATTTCGACTAGCTGGTAACACCGGAGATTGAAATGGTGAAATGTTTCTTGATCTGCTATGAACATTATGATTCTTCACCAACGATGATGTCATTATTTTAAAATTTATCTATATACATACTGTAATTCAATTCTCAAAAAGTTGGACATTTTGAATTGAAAGGGGAATGATTCATATTTTGCCATGATAAAGACACATTGATATTCTCGTTAGGAAAAAAGTCATGTAATTTGTATTTTAAATAATAACAAGTAATAACTAAACCTAAACTGACAAAATTCACTAATACAATTTTAGCACAATTCTTATGTATATATATAGTATATATATACTGAATGTAAATTTTGTGAAAGTCAATGAAGTCCTTATCACGGGAAATGTCAACGGTATATGCATTCTGAATCAGACAGTTTATTGAGGGAGATGTAGAGTTGGTCGTCATTAATCGACCAGTATTTCCTTTTTTCAAAAATTCTTGGATCATAATGTATATTACTGTATGAGATATATTTTTCCATTAATGACTGATTCCTCTGAGGTTTGAAATTTATCACCACGAAGGGACTGTATATATTCAATTTAAAATGTTTCAATATCTCAAGTAGCGTGAATTCAGATTTAAAGTGAAAAAAGTTTGTATGTAGAAATGAATTATCAGTAGCTAGAACTACAGTCAACTTTTTTGTGGAAAACAAGAATAACCAACCACTTCAACTAACTAACAGACCAATCAGATTTACAGAAAAGGCATTTCTCTTCAATTTCCACTCAAATTCTTGAGTGGAAATTCATTCATTGTAAACGAGTGAAAGTAAACAGTGAGTTGTGAGTTGATAAGTTAGAAGTCGTGAGTTAGTAAGTTCCGTATATTTTTATTTATATAACCGGCAACCGGAAAAATACGCTTATCCTGGAAAGGTTTTGAAAATGATTTTGCTTGTATTTACTTGTTGTATTTTGAATAAGACGCATACAGTAATTATTAAATAATACGATCCTTATTAAATAGTACGATCTTTACTTATCTTATTCCATCTATATGATCTTATTTATTACATGTGACTTTTATTCTTCTTTTGCCTTGTTTAAAAGTACAATAGACAAAATAAAAAAATGCTGATAATATACAAGCAAAAAGTTCGCAAGTCAAAAACTGTATAAAGTGAGTAGCATATTTGCGAAGATTATGTATAAACTTAGGCATAGATATTGCAAAATAATCATACAGAGCAGAAGTCTGCATCATAAATATACACCTGCACTTATCAACCGACGTTTATAGACCTCAAACAAGCAAAGATCTATATCGTAGGCTAGCATTTACAGCATTTACCTCCGCTGCTTGTAGAAGCAAAAATATCATAATTATAGGCTAGCCTGGGACAGTCTTCGTGTTACCAAACCACTGTAATCATTCAGTATTTTTAATGGGGTGTTTCTTTAACTTTCGCAATCAAATTCTGATGTTTAGAAACGTCGGATCGCCGACCACCGAAGATACTTATTGAAACCAACATGCTTTCTGTGTTCCCTGCAACCTCCTTCTATGAGAAGTGGCCTGGGAACTAGGTTCTGATTCCAACCATATTGACCATGATTTTACACAACTCGTCTATAGCCTTGGGAATGACTATGACTATCGGTTCCGGTGTTTTCTTCCACTCACTAACTCACCAACTCACGACTCACTGATTATCCACACTCATTGTAAAACACTATTCAGTTATTTTGTCTGTTTTTTTCTAAAAGATCCCAAATATTGCTTTTATGGCAATTGGTTTGGTAGGAGGGTGCCGACACGTCTGGGGCTGGTCCCCATGAATGTCTAGGGGATCGGCACCCTTCTGGTTTGGTGTGTCCCTAAAAAAACAATGTAAGTACGTCTAGTCCTAAAATTCCTGGGATTTTTAATAACTCTGCATATATATGACGTTTGTGCATAGGCTGAGATACCAGATCGAGATCTATAAACATACGCTACTGTGGTATAGCTCCTCCTACAATTAAGGTACCACCTGGAAAATCATTCGGAAAATATGAATTATTATAAGGTTTATATAGCTCTAGCTGCCCCTCCTGCTCGCTAGATTTGGACAAATACTAGCCTATTATTAGAAAGCCTAAGACACTGCTGGTCGTAAGGATGTACATTACGACACACTAAACATCACAGACAAATAACAAACAAAAGCTGAACAGTCGTGGCGGTTTTGAATTTTGAAATTTAAGAAGTTTGGAACGTAATTGGCTGCCATCTTTATAATTATTTGTTTACAAAGTGGTAAACTACCTCTACTACTCTAACACTAAACCTAGAAACGAGGTTGTGCATAACGATTTTCGGAACAACAACCCAACAACCAGTGTGTGTGGGGGAGGGGGGGATATGATGTTGTTTTTGAGACGCTCTGGAACGTTTTGATGCCGTACAGCCGCTTCTGCATAGAAGAGTGAAGTGTCTACAATTATGGTCATAAATATTTGGTAAAAAGGGGAATTCGTGCAAAAATTCGGAATTTCCGCGGAATTTAAACGGGAGCGGAACAAAAGTTCAAATTTGTTCCATGAGCCTTGAGATAAATCTCTAGGGACTTCTCAGACTTCTCATGGTTGTTTTCCGTATTTATGTTTTAACTTGTGGTGCATTTAAGCCCATTTGTACGTTTTACTCCTCAAACTCCAGTGAACATCTCTCAAAGAATAATGGATGCTTTGTTGATAATGAAAACTTTGCATGTGGAGTTTTTATTGATCTACAAAAGGCTTTTGATACGGTTGATCACAAAATTCTTCTTAAAAATCTCTTTAATAATGGCATCCGTGATACTGCTCTCTTCCTATTTAGGTCATATTTAACAAGACGACAGCAATTTTTCTCAGTCGCTGGAGTCAAATCTACAAGTAAGCTTATCAGGCATGGTGTCCCGCAAGGATCGGTTCTAGAACCACTTTTATTTTTGTTATATATTAATGATCTGCATAATGCTAGTTATTTTTCTAATGTTCATCATTTTGCAGATGACACAAATCTACTACATTGCAGTGACTCTCTGCATAGATATACGAAAAGATGTCTATGCTCTCTGAAACAATTAGCCAAGCAAATGAATTTAAAATCTCTGTGCCATTGGTTCAATGCCAACAAAATATCTTTGAATGCTAGTAACATTGAGTATATTCATTTTAAAAGCCCTTAGCTATGATTTGAGGCTTTTTATTAATGGTAAAAGGCTTTTACCTAGTAATTGCATTAGATATCTTGGTGTTTTATTAGATAGTGACCTTAACTGGAAGTCTCAAATCAATGCTACTGCAATCAAACTCAAGAGAGTCAATGGAACAATCGTCATCTTGTCCCTGTCAATGTTCTTATGTTTGCATATTATGCTATTTTTCATTCCCACCTTTAATATTGCTGTCAAATTTGGGGCCGACCAAATACTCTGTTTGTCAAACGAATTTCTGTACTTCAAAACTGGGCTATAAGATAAGCTTTAAGTGCTCAAGTTTCCTGACATGGTTCACCTGCAAAAAAATCTGCTTCTAGTAATCTCTCCCTCAATAAAATGCCTGATTCAATTCAGAACACATATACTGTTGACATTATCCGTGATAAGGACTTCATTGACTTTTACAAAATTCCTGATGTTAGAACAGTTGGTTTTGAAAAAAATGATATAAGATATAGTTCTCTTTTATCTTGGAATGACATTCAATCTTTGCTTATGCCTCTTAAACCTTAAATCAGGCCTAAAAAAATGTTTTCTGCAATATCCTCCCGTCTCTATTTATCAGATAGAGACTGTTGTTTATCATTGCTTGTGTTGTCTTGTGAGTCTTGTATCGTTTATTTTATGATGTCCAAAGGGTAACCATCGCCTTTGTCTGAGCTTTTGCTCGTAGTGTTGGTTCCCCTTCAGTAGTGTTTTTAGGATTCTTGTAATTGTGTAATTCACTGCTGATAAAATAAATGTCTTATCTTGTCCCACTATTCAAAGTAAAGGTATGGCCATGTATGTCCCACCATTCAAAGTAAGGTAAGACCCTGCATGATATCATAGCATGACGCCTTCAGGAAATAAAGAGGGGTGCATTCATAGACATAAATGAAGTTATTTGTTATAATGATCTCTTTCCCGTTTACACCAAGTAGTAGGGCGAATATTGGAAGGAATTTATGGACGCTACGCTCGAAAACTCTTCCTCCACAGTAATTACGTACTCTTACTTCAGCAAATGATACTGCTTCATAACCTACACGCTTATTCAGCCTAAACGATCTTGTATTTGATTGGTTTCCAAGGAACCAAAGAATCGAATCAATTACGAGTTCATTTAGAGTGAAACTCATTTAGGGGTCCATGTAAAGGCTGCCTTAGTATTTATTTTAAGGTTGATTTTTACTAGTTGAAATATTCGCTGCGAAAGCCAATAAAAGACATTCTATTCGTAGAAATTGACGTCGCAATCATGTGACTAATGACATCTTTTGGTTTTCTCCACGTGGAAGTCAATCTTGCGTTTTTCAATTTCATAATGCAGAGCGTAAAATATAGTTTGGAACGTGCGCAGTTCATGTACGCGATAGTTATTCGCAAGAACAGTATACAGTAGCTAGTTTTCCATTATCTCTCCTAGAATGTCCTACAGATCCAGAATCCTACGAAAAACTAGAATTTAGTCCTCATGGAGAGCTTGAAGTCACAAAGAAAAATTAGTTTTCAAAGCCAAAACAGCTCGTTTATGAAGTAATAGGGCTCATCACGGTCTGAATGAGTGCTGGGAACAGTTAATATGCCATCATGCATAACTATGTGTAACGGTACGGGGTATCCGGCTACCATATCAAGTCAAGCCTTAATATAACTTCCGGATATCACCTGTGGAGAAGCATTTTTATAGTAGTTCACATCAGTTTACATCAGCTTAAAACTACACTTAAAAACACTCCTCCACAGTTGATGTCAGGCTATTATAAAAAGGCTTGCCGTGCATTACAATATTAAGGTGTGAATGAAAAGACTCCAAGATTATAAATCTAGAGTTACTTTTATATAGACTGTTGTCGTAGTTTTACCAGAATCGGCAGAAACGGAAAGAAAACAGAACTCTGTGCTTCGCACCTCGCCTGTTAATACGCCGCGCTTCGCGCTCTCCTCCTTACCGTTTCCTTTTCCGAGCGTCTGAAAGGCTACCTTTTATGGTATTTGCGTGTAAATTGGATATAAAACATACCTTTCCATTCGAAGAATTTCTTCCTTCTACTTTTTGTTTACTTTCTTTCAACGAGTTGTTTTCCATATCCACAGTCTTAATGCTTTCTCTATCTCCTTCGTATTGCTTCTTAGTGTTACTCAATTTCTGGAATTGATGCTGTAAACTGTATTGCTTTTTTAATTGTTTATACGCTTCCTTTCGCATCTCTATTATGCGTGTTTCGTCTACACTGTAATGTTTTTCTAATGTTTCCTTTATAATGGTTTTAGTGAATTTTGGTTCTGCAGATATTTTTAATTTTAAGCCTTCACAGGTATTCGATCTCCTAAGGGATGATCTTTTCGATCTTCTTTCATTGCCTGTTGTTTCACCACCGGTATTCAATTCAATGCTCTCAAGTTTATTTATAGGCATGCTTTGGGTTGTATTTGTGCCATCCGATACGGTATCAGAGTTATGCACTTCATACCCAGGGCTTCTTATTTCTCTATGTAAATGCCCAGGATTTCTTGCTTCTCTATGTATAATGCTTTGATTTTCTGGTAACTTGTTTAGGTTAAATGTGCAAGGTACTGTTGTTTTATCTGCCAATTTTGGTCCCATTTCTTCTTTAGTCGTACTTTCGGATTTTGTTGATATATCTTTGTTAATAGTTTTATTCGAGAATCTCTGTGGTATTTTTGCTACAGATTTAACCCTCCTTGCTGCAGGTAAACTTAGAGATCTTTGCAGAGGGGATCTCTTTATGTCGCTACTATGAAAGCTGATTTGTTTTTTAAGAAGTTTTTGAAGTTCTTGTTCAGTGTCTTCACGGAAATTTGTATATTCTTTGACATCCAACTTTCCAACTTTTCTTGTGGTGGATGATGTCATTGTTGCTGATGATGCAACGCTGTTGGCTAACTTTTTCATTATCACTGCTTACGCCTGTTTGTAAAAATGAAATAAAATAACACTGAATTCAACTTAGAGAGTGGTGTTATGTCAATGCGCTTGCATTTGATTGGTTCGGTAAGAAGAATCAATTGCAAAATCGTCGACTCTGCAAACGGTTCCCAAAATAAAATATTAAGCTAATATCTGATTTATTTTATTTTTCCATACGTTTTGTGTTTTTTTTTTATTTTTAATTTTTGAGAGAATCTTCAGTTAATTAGATTTAAAGAAATTCAATAAATAAAAGATGATTAACAATAATGAAACACATAGAATGCGAAAGTATGTTCTAGCACTACGGTGCGAGTTAACTAACTTCGAAAGCAGCCAACGAAGGTGTTCTTAAAAATAGGTGTTCTGAGGGGGTATACTGGCTGAGAATTAGACCTGTTCTTAGGTTCCAGAAAAAAAAGATTTGACCTGTTCTATTCACTATTGATCATCTCTTGGCTGGGAAAATGATCTGTTCTGAAATCGAAGAAGCTCTGGCTGGGAAAATGATCTGTTCTGAGCTGGCAGTCTCAGCTGGGAAATCAAGAAGCTCTGGCTGGGAAAATGATCTGTTCTGGGATAAATCGATTCTGTATTGAGCTGGGAAATAGAGGTGTTCTT
>JAULBZ010009080.1:0-10270 GCA_032360805.1 Neoturris breviconis | reverse complement strand
CGAAAGTTTTAACCTTAAAATTCTGCAACGATTAGAAATTCGCGAAAGTTAAAGCCAAAAATTTCGCGAATATTTTTTCTCGCGAAAGTTTGTGCCCGCGAAAGTTTGTGCCCTTAAAGTATTAGTTTGCTTTGCAACATATTTTAAGAATAAAGGAGAGTGTGCGGAATGAGAAAAAAAATAATAGAGTGATTATTGAGTAGTACCTGTATCTTAGGAGGAAGGTGACATATTAACAAGATTGTAATTGATTGGTTAATCAGTGATTGAAATATGAGCAAACAATCACTGTGGAGGAGGGATTTTTGACTATAGCTGATATTTTTAGTGATTATTTGTTCTTATCTCGACCAGTTAATTCAACACTCTTCTCTGTGAATAACCCAGTAGACACAAAAACTTGTTCAAAGTCTGCAGTAAAGACGCTAGAACAACTTCATTCGTCGATGTTCTAGCGCCCTTACTGCAGACTTTAAACAAGTTTCCGCTTTCTGCTGCACTGGAAGTATTAACATAAAAGAAAATATACGCCGCTTGTAATATTTACAAATAATTACTGCGGAGGAGGGATTTTTGAGCATTGCTTCAGGCTATAATGCCAAAAGATCACTCCTCCACAGTGATTACTTGCTCTTATTTCGAACACTGACCATGTGTAAATAAAATCTATTTGAAAAGGCGAGTAAAGGAAAGGGCTATGTGCATTAAGTTGTATGTTGTACACTAATACTCTCCGAAAGGTAACTGCAGGGAGGTATAATAGGTGGGAGGGGTAAACATTTTATAAAAAAAAATCATAAATTGCATTTTTAGAAAATGCCATACTTAGGGGGGAGTAAGGATTTGAGGGTGGGGAGAGTTGAAGTCGAGAAAACAAAACAGAGCGTCTAAAGAACCGGTAAAAAAGTCTCTTATTTGCTGGCGGGTAAGGATTAGGTCAAGCAGTTATCGAGACAATTGTCGGAATTTTAATCCGTAAACAAAGAGATATATTCCCGGTTCTTTAGACGCTCTGTTTTGTTTTTTGCTCTGAATTCGAACATTTAGAAAACTACTATTTTCCTTTACTGTATTATAGCTTGTTGTTTTTGACTGTATAGTTTAATACGTTCCTTACTTTGTGTTAATTAATTGAAATTGGTGATTTTTACCCCAGGAATTTACCACCCCCACCCCCTTACAATTAGTGTTCGTTTCGAAGTACACAGCCACTGGATTCTATTAAAATTTTCAGTAAAGCCTGTTTCACATTGACGAACTCCTCGGCGTTAACTACTGTACTCAGTAGTGGTTTTAAAAGGATAGAGATTCAGACGATTTTCATACTTATGACGCAGTCAAAGAATATTTGTTCAAAGTCCGCAGTAAAGTCTTTACCGCTGAATTTGAACAAACATCACTTCATCATGGAGCAAGCATTTTGAACATGAAGCAGACGCTTGGTCGAAAAACGAGTATACAATCACTGTGGAGGAGGAATTTTTGAGCATAGCTAGCTTCAGGCTTTGTAATCTGAAGCTAACTCCTCCACAGTGACTATCTGTTATTATTTTGAACACTGATATACCTCATAAGCTTTCCATTACGTTTTGAAAGAATATTGTATTGCGCATGCGTATAACTATTGCGTCTACGACATAGGTATGAAATAAATCATTTGTCATCGTTTTATCATGAAAACGACGTCAAAAAAAAGTATTCTGTCGTCGTTTTACCATGGTACGTCAACAGAGATATGCCATGCCGCGAATATGAAAACGACATTGCTATAGTGAAGTACTGTCTGTCTCAACCTCTTTCTTATCAACTGCCATCTTTAAGTTTTTCCATATATGGAAAGCTTCCTCCAGCTGTGGATTATCGTAACGAAATGCAAAATATCGCAAATCTTCAGATGAAAGTTTCCGTTCCACAGCGTGTAATCCTTCTTGTGCTAGCATTGCACCAAACGAATACGTCTTTGACGACGTAGACGAGATGTTAACATCGTGTGATTCGAAACTATCATCTGACGGTGTGACTTGATCTCGAGACGAAACTTTTGGTAATATTGGGCGATACGATATATCAAATTTCCTTCTAGGAATGACCTGAGTGGGCGAATCTGTATGTTCTGCGGTGATCAGTTTCACCCGCTGATTTTGATTGGATACTTGACCGATTGAAATATTCTGATTGGATAATGAATTAATTGAATGAATTTGATTGGATACTTGACCCATTGAATGATTCTGATTATTTACTTGACCAATTGGATGATTTTGATTGCTTACTGGGCTGATTGAATGATTTTGATTGGTTGAATAACTCACATGGCGCGAGTAACCGTTTAATAACATGTTTGTAAGTGCGGAATAAACAATTTCATCATCGTTACACTCGATATGACAATCATCAAGAATAGAATTCGGCCATTTTAAATTCTCAAGAAAATAATGTTTCACTTGTATATGTTTCGACAAGAAGGCATACCACCAAAACAAGTGAACGTGCAGGTAAACTTTTTGTTTTACAAGTGAGAACAACTTTCTTTTCACATCTTCTGAAGAGTCCGTTTTAGAATTTTCTAGAACAAAATCAACAAACATTCGTCCTTCTTCAGTTTCGAATCGTCCATGTTCAGTATGCCATACAGTGAAACGCGCTGACGGATATCTTAAGAAAAAGAACTTTAACCAATCCTTGAGTTCTTCGTCGTCATTTAATGTTACGTTTCTTTCACGCGCAAAATATTTGACTAAGTCTAAAACGGCACGTGTCATGGAGAATGCGTCAACGTGCCTTTGTCGTGCTAAAAAATCGGCTAATAGTTTCTCATGTTCGCTACTGATGACACTTGTGTGACTTGAAGACATATTTTTGTGCATAGGAAATCCAGTTGATGTGACTACAGACGAAGATTCATGTGTCCTGAAATATCAGAAGACAGAGCAAATGTAACACAACCGCAAAAAACCTGTTCAAAGTCAGCAAAATAATGTTAGAACAACGTTCTTTGAAAGTTGTTATAACGTTATTTTGCTGACTTTGAACAAGTTTTTGCCGGCTGGGAACCACGGAGGTAGATTCACGAGTAAGCATGCGGTCAGTCGATGGCTCTCAATGGGGCTGAGTTTGAATACGCTGCATTTAAAGCGAATCAGAGTGGATTATCGATTCCAGTTTCTGCAGTGGGATTTGAACCCCGACCGCACTGGTGAAAACCGAAGATGCACACACCACACCATCGCGGCATAATCCGACGTTTATATGGGTTAGTTGGATTCAAAAAAATTGATTGCCTATGAAAACGACCTCATACAATTATTTCCTTGCTTGCTACTTTATTCTAAACGTACATTGAACAAGAATTGGAAATTGTTAAAAACTTTGAAGATTCTTATTCTTGTTGATTACGTGACATTCGATAAGAGCGGATAATACCTAGCCGGCAATAACCTGTTCAAAGTCAGCAAAATAACGGTAGAACAACGTTCAAAGAACGTTGTTCTAACGTTATTTTGCTGACTTTTGAACAGGTTTTTGCCGACTGGGTACATTTGGTGTTATATTCTAGTTAAGAAACTTTATCGAGAAAGAAACCATCAGTTAGACTAATTATCAGTCCACTATTCCTTCCTACCGTCTCCTCTTTCTGCCATATATTTTATTAGCAAGAGTGGTTCGAGGTATTCCGTTTTCACGAGCAGCTACAGTTAGGCTGACTCCATCTTGCACCACAGCCTTTATTGCCGTGGCAAGTTGCTCAGGATTCCAACTTGGTGGTCCGAACCTAATACATAAAAGGTATATATGAATCCCCACTTTCAGCAACCAAGATTTTTGCAACCCAGCTGGCAAAAACTTGTTCAAAGCAGTAAAGAAGTTGGAAGCAAACGTTGTTCAAGGGTCTTTACTGCTGACTTTGAATAAGTTTTTGCAAGCTGGGGAACGTTTCTTTCAGTACAACTCACCGCGTAAAGGTCAACCGAAGACAGTTAGGGTTAAATTTATATTAGACGGGAAATTCTATGCGAAAGCCAAAAGTAAATATTCCATTGGTAGAAATTAACATCACACGTCGTGTGAAGAAAATTTATATCTAAGAAATTGCTTCTGTGACTTTCGTGCAAAATTTTCCGCCTAATGTAAATCAAGCTTTATGGTACTACACAGTCTGTATACTGTACGGAATTATACCCCGGTGATTACCACGTTGTGAGGTTAAATGTGAAGCCTTTCGGTATAGTAGCAGGCTAATTAATTTTTTTTCTTGTAATTTTCTTGTCTTGTAATGTTCAAAGTCAGCAAAATAACGTTAGAACAGCGTTCAAAGAACGTTGTTCTAACGTTATTTTGCTGACTTTGAACAGGTTTTTGCCGGCTGGGTATCCAACAATTGCTTACAATGTTCTCTTTTGTACAGGAGCATCCTCACCAGTTGCATCTAACGTAATTTTTTGCTCTTCACCATCGCTCGAATGTGGTTGTTCCATATGCGGTTGCTCTAGATGTGTTAATTTATCTATAAAATTTTTGCCACTATCATCCTCCTCAGAATTTGTTATTTTACCATCTTCATTGATGATGTAAATATTTGATTTTTCATCCTCGTCTTCAAGGTTATCCATCTTATTAATCTAGTTTTGCTAAAATGGAAAGAACAGTGTTTGGAGTAAGAGGAAATAGTCATTGTGGAGGAGTGATTTTTGAGTATAGCTTCAGGCTACAAAACCTGAAGCAATGCTCATAAATCCCTTCTCCACAATTATTATTTGTTCATATTTCGAACACTGAAGAATAAGAACAAACTTAGTTGGTCAAAACCAAAGTTCACAGTAAAGACGCTAGAATTACATTTGTAACCTTGTTTTAGTATCTTTACTACTGACTTTGAACTTTGTCCACTTTTAAAACATAGATATCCGTACAGGTTTTTTCAGGATTTTTGGCTACCTCCTTTCTTAATGTTAACAATTTATCCATAGGAAGAACTATGTCTGAGGATACAATGAATATTTTAGTGGTATAAGTGAGGTTTAAAGACTGTAAGTGCTCATAGATAGATATTTGGATTGAGGTCTCCTTATAACAGTGACAATAAAGTCTTATATAAAAACCTGCTGTACAAGCTTTGCTAAAAAAAAAAAAAATCTCCACAGTGATTCCTTGGGCTTACTTCAAGCACGATGTTCTCTATTGTCTATAAGAGGTTGTTTACATGGAACTCAATTTGAACTTATTCCGGCATGAATTGATTTCATTTCATAGCGGTTGCTACTTGAAGTGTTTATATGCTACAGGCAATATGAAACTCATACTGGTCCAGCAGACAGATTTCATACTGGTATGAGATTCACATGTAAACAGGAGTAACTGATATGAAAGTGACTATACCATTGTTCTAATGCATGCACAAATGAAAATGTTCGCTTATAATTGATCAATTATTTTTAATAACTGACACCGAATCATTTATGTAAAATAATATAATCTCATACCGGTACGAGTTCACCAGTTCATAAGAGATACTCAATGTAAACAACGAAAATTATGTTCAAATGTACTCCTCCACAGGTGATTGCCATAGGGAATTTCAACGATCTTTGCTGCAGACTTTAAACAAGTTTTTGGCCACTGGATTATGGCCATACATATTAAAAGAATATTGAAAAAGTACAGTATACAAACATTGATGAACACTACTGTATATGGACTTTTCCATTTATCCAAGAACCGTATGGTATCACCTATGGAGGAGTGGTTTGAGTTTAGCTTGCTGCTTTGAAAGTTACAATCATAACACTCCTCTAAAGGTAACCTCTGATAGTTATTTTCATCCTAATTAAACAGTTCATATACAGAATGAAAGGCAGTAACCATAGTAGGTAGTCAATCACATTACAAGCCTCAAATAAACTGTCAAAAATCACCTGTGGAGGAGAGTTTTTTTTAGTATAGTTTTCAGCTTTAGAGATAAAAACTAAAAAATATAAAAAAACAGTCCTACACATATTTTAATTCTGTCACAGTAAAAAGAGAAGCAGAAACAATTGTATAATTTTAAATTTTAATCATTTAAACTAAATCTACAATTAGGGTGAGTGATATATATCTTAAATAATCCACATACAGATAAAGGTTAAAATAACTGCTGGTCATCACTGTGGAGGAGATATTTTTCAAAATATTTTTAGACAAATTGGCCGACAACATTCTGAATAATCTCTCCTCCACGGTGAGGACCATCAGCTATTTAAGCCTTGTTGATTTTCAAAATTCACATTGACAAGCCTCAATATGACAGGGGGACATCACCTGCGGATGAGCGTTTTTTAGTACAGATTTCAACTTTCCAGCTAAAACAGTACTCAAAAAAACGTTCCTCAACAGGTGCTGATGTATGACTGTTATATTGAGACTTGTATTGATAAGGTATAAATTAAGTGAACATTTTGAAGAAACGTTTTCTAATGTAAATATGATGAGTTCTGAAAAATTAATAAATTAATAACAACCATGCAGGAGATCCAACAGTAAGTCATGAGTTGTTCTTAAAACAATATGAACACAATTACATTTTACGTATGCAGGGCTTGAAATCACTGTGGAAGAGAGATTTTTCGTAATATTTTCAGCTAAATTGGCTGAAAATATTCTGAAAAATCTCTCCTCCACAATAATGACCGGCAGTTATTTCAAGCCCTTGTTTGTATTGGCATACATATGATTATATTGTTGCAGATATAATAACCTGTATTGTAAAGCATAAAGCATAAAAGTAAAAACAAATGCTTGCATTTGGGACTGCCTTAAAAATAAATTTTACAGAGAAGAGTACTAAGTCAACGATCTTGTAATGGATTGGTTTCTTCGTACTGAAGGAACCAATCAATTGCAAGCTTGCTGACATGACACTCTTCTGTGCGGTTTCATTTATTGAATTTGCTTAAATTTTATTCTTTAAAGCAACCAAAAAGTTGATTTGAGAATGAAATTTTGAGGCAGTTTTTTTATGATTATAACAATACAATCAACCCGTGGGCAAAGACTTGTTCGAAGGCAACAGTAAAGATGTTAGAACGTTTTTAATGTTGCTTTGGATTTTGGACAAGTATTATCTTACTGTGAACTTATTTTTTAAACAAATTTCAAATGAAACCAGCCGTACATGCTAGACTCGCATGTATTAGACTCGAAACAAACCATGCTTCTATGCAAATGAGAGAAATAATACCTACAAATAAGAAACATAAAAAAATGTTCTAACTCAAAAGTAAGCAAAAAAATAATGAAATCAAAATCAATATAAAAAAATATCTCGAGAATATACCAGTAAATAGCACAAAATTCTTGTCGTTTTCAAGCGATGTGAAGTTAATCACGTTCATCAAATACCTTTCAGGCTAGCAAACATCTCTATCACAGCTTTTATTGTAAACCTTTTTTTTTTAATGCTCAAAATAATAATAGCAGAAGATTTATTGTCAAAACATGATCTATAAACTACTTGCTTTTTAACTACTCTGAGTAGAAGTTGGTGAAACAAAATTAATATGAAGGTATTCATGCTCTAAATTATATGTTGTGATACATAGAGAATCAGGGGTCAAAATAAATGTCAGTCATCACTATGGAGGAGAGATTTTTAAGGACATTTGCAGCTAATTTGGTTGAAAATATTCTTAAATATCTCTCCTCCATAGTGATGACCATACAGTTAATTTAACCCACGAAATATGTCACCATCAAATCAAGTATTTCATTCGCGACGGGGTCGACGGGGTGGAATTACAATCACAGGGATTTCCGCATGGTGCAAAACATAATCACTCGTACTTCCAAGTAAAGCTCGAGTAAATTTGCTCAAGCCTCGCTGCCCCAAAACAATCGTGCTAGCATTATTTTCTTTAGCAAGGTCACAAATGATTTGGCCGGGTGAATGATGCGAATCTGATTTTATTACTTTACACTCGATGTTATTCTCTTTACAAATGCCGACATATTTCTCTATAAGCTTCTTGCTGTCATCAACACTTTTCTTGATACTTGAGCGGTAGTCATCCGTGATTGGGATTGATCCAGCCATTAAACCCAACGATGGAAGTTGTGGCATTTGGTGAATGTGAATTAATCCAACAAGATCGCCATCACGATGAAAATTTTTTATATACCAATCAAACGCATCTTGACTGTATTGACTGGTATCAATACATAAACAATTTACTCTCTGAGCCATTTCTACTTTTTATTACTATAAACAAAAACAAACATACAGTGGTTGAAATAAGAGCAGATAATCACTGTGGATAAGGGATTTTTGAGCATTGCTTCAGGCTTTATAAAGGTGCACTATAGTCACTAGTGGTTGAAATTGGAGCAAATAATCACTGGAAAGGAGCAAACTAGCTTCAGGATAGAAAGCCTATGGCAATGGTAACAAATTCCTCCTTCACGGTGATTATTTACTCATAGTTCGCCCGCTGGTTTCTATGAGAACATTATCGGCTGGAAGTGCATCAAATTGACACCACTTCTCAATTAGCACACAGGGCTTGAAATAACAACCTGTCATCACTGTGGAGGAGAGATTTTTCAGAATATTTTGAGCCACTGTTATTTCAAACCCTGAGCACATGTTTACATCTAAATTTAATATGCCTATCAATTAAAACAAGCCTAAATATAGCTGCTGGACATCCCCTGTGGAGGAGTGTTTGTGAGTATAGTTTTAAGCCTCAAAGTTGAAAACTATATACTAAAAAACACTCCTCCACAGGTGATGTCCAGCAGCTATATTCAGGCTTGATTGAGCCTACTTATCAAGTTTGTCAAAACATTGGAATGGAAATAATAAAAAAGTTTGCTTTAAACACATGCACTAAATTTTTTGAGGGATTAAATGATTTAAAAGGACCATTTAAAAATTTTGCTCCAATTCGCTCAAAAACCAACTTTTTTGTTGGGGTTCAATCATCTGAAATTGACAAAATTCAATAATCAAAAATACGGTATTGAACGTAGCTCACCAAACCAACTGAAAGTTAAACCAAAGCACATAAATATGAATTGCGTACACACATTATACAGTGTTTGAAATATGTCTTTATTAAGATGGTAAAGTTTCAGGTCAAATAAACAATTAGAACACATTTTTCAAGGTTAAATTATGTCAAGTGACTGTGGAGGAGTGTCGTGAAATTTAATATCAAGGATAAACACCTAAATTTTACATGGCATTAGGATTTTCTGTGAAAAAGCGCTTTTTCAGTACAGTTTTCAGCTACAAATGCAACAGTTATTTTCCAGTTTGATTGTCCAAGAAGAAACTTTCATGTCAATCATAAAATAATACTAAAAGTGTAACACAATAAGAGTTCAAAACAAGAGCAAATAAACACTGTGGAAGAGGTATTTTTCAGTATTGTTTCAGGTTTTCTAGACTGAAGCAATGCTCGAAAATCACTCTTCCACATGGATTATTCACTGTCATATCACACACTGCTAAATATAACATATCTAAAAAAAAAACACGAGAAGTTTCGTTGAAATAGTTGACATTTTTTCCTTTTTACAGATATTTTCAGTAATCAGAAATTGGTATATATAAGAATTTTTAATTCGTTATTAATCACACGTTGATAATGTCTAGTAGTGTTTAGGCGAAATATCTGTAAAAAAAGAAAAATGTCATCTATTTCAACAAAACTTCTCGTATTTATTTTCATTACCAAAATCTATGCCCAAAGAAACGTTTTTCATATCTAAATATACAATAAAACTGCTCAGAAATTTATTTATTTATTTATATAAAAAGCTCACATTTCAGAATTATGAGAACTGCATTGGAAAGTAAAATAAGAACCCAATATTTTGCACAAGCCTGAAGATAACGATCGGACACCCCTGTGAAGTGTTTTTGAGCATAGTGTTCAGTTTTTAAGCTGAACGCTATAATCAAATAACATTCCTCCACAGGTGAGGTCTGGCAGTTATATTCAGGATAGTTGCAACTTCTTTTCATATAATAATATGCAGACAGATATGCATACATATGAAAAGAAAAAGTACTTCATTTATTCTGCAAACATTGTTCATTGTACAATGTAAAAATAGTTCGTTCAAAAAGCAAAGTTGAATTAAAAATCTTAAAATTATCACCATTTAGAAGTAATAGATTATAATGCAAGCCTGGATATAACTGCCGGACATCACCTGTGGAGGAGTGATTTTTGAGTATAGTGTTCAGCTTAAAAGCTTAACACTATACTCTAAAATCACTTCTCCACAC
>JAULBZ010009078.1:0-10272 GCA_032360805.1 Neoturris breviconis | reverse complement strand
CAGTTCCAAAGTTAGCCTAACAACATCAGTTATCATTTTAACAAAATTTTATATTTTCAAAAAATTTACCCCCTGTTCAGAATTAGGTTGCCTCCGGAAAAATAACATTAAAATTCAAAAAAAAAATTAATGGTCAAAATCCTTGATAAAGTTGGGAATAGTCACCTAATTTCAATACCATACCATTAATAGAAAAAGATTTATCGCCAAATTCAAGGAGTACAGGATAATACGCTATACAGGCAGTATAATTTCGATGAAAGTATGCAATTCTTCCCGTCTTCATTTCGTGTCTATGTTTGTTGTATATATTATATTTAGTTATGTTTTACAATTTTTACTTCCAGGGACATGTCCGCCATAACTGGAAATCAAGATGGTTTGTGCTATATCAAGATTCTTTACTCTATTTTAAGTCAAAGGGGGTTTGTTATTATTTTATTTTTATTATCATAAAAGTATAGCGCTAGATTGTTATAACTATATAATTATATAACTAAATCTCAGAGCTTAAAATGACTGCCGGTCAACACTGTGGAGGAGAGATTTTTCAGAATATTTTCTGCCAAATTAGCAGAAAATGTTTTGAGAAATCTCCTCCGCAGAAATGTTATACTCTGCTAATTCCGCTAATTCAATTAATTGTGTTAGTATTTATCAACTGTTTATAGTAAATATTTGAGGTCCTTAAAAACACACTGCCATCGAGTTTGCCATGGTTTTAACACTAATTAATAACTGTTCTTCTTTCTAGTTATTTCTATATTATATAACTTTTGTTCTTTCAGGACCTTACTCTGAAAGGTATGGTTAATTTGAAAGGATGCTCTGTTATTTCACCTGATCCTGAATATACAAAAAAAGATGTAAGTATATTATTTGAATTTAACAGTTTAACATGTGCTATTTCATTACTTTGTATCCATAGCCTCATAAATTTATTTTCATTTAGTGCATCTTTCGTTTAATTGAAATTCTTGGAACTGAGTATTTACTTCAATGTAGTGATGAGAGTGAACGCGAGAGTTGGGTGCAAGAAATTGGAACTATAATAAGAAAACTTGATGCATTATCAAAATCAAGCTCAATTAAGGTGAGGATCACTTAAACTTCAAGTTAGATAAATTGATTCAACAATAATAAATAAGCATGTTTTAGATATAGTTTAAAGGGTAATTATTTGAGAAGAAAACTTTGTATTCTTGGTTAACTCTTTGAGTACCAGTGGTATATATGTCGTGAAACCATAATGAGCACGTCCAGGTTGCGGTTGAATAGTTTCTTAGTTAAAATTAATTAATTATTATCTACTTTGAAATTAAATTGCCAATTATGGACATAGTCCTGAAGTTGACACTGCAATGGTTTGTTTCCCTTGACAAGGGTGATAGTTGCATAACCCCCCAATTCTATGAGTCCCCATAAAAGTGGCATATATAGACACAATCAATAAAATGAAGAACTTACATCTGACTTTAAACTCTTGTGATGGGTGAGCTAAAGTAAAGAATCTGCTACTCGAAAGATTACTGATGGAAAGTCTTCGATTTTCTCTATTTACATCACATTTCTGAACATAAGACAAAAGAGTGCTAAATAAAGGAAATCTACAATTCACCTAGTTTTCCATGTCACATTTAAATAATCATAACTTTTGATTTCACGTGTGAAAAACGGGAATTAAGGACATTAATAATGATGTCATCAAAAAATTAATTATGCCAAAGTGTCCCCCCCCCCCCCCCTAAACTTGTCACATTTCTTTAGACAACTTTGTAAGAAGGAGCATATTTTTATGCCGTATGTTCAGAAAGTAATTATTTAGAGGAATTGTAGTGTAGCTAAAGGAGCCTACCATGAAAAAAATAAATTCAGCCTTAATATATTTCACTAATCAAAAACCTCTTTTTTCTCTAAAAATAAAATTATTCCAAAATGCTGTAAAACATAAGAATACAAATTGAATACCAGATCATCAATTGAGTGAGATTTCATTTTATCCTGGGATTTCTACTAACTGGTGTAACTTAAAAAGAATATATAAAGAAACCATATTAATAGTGATTAATAGATATTAATAGTAACACAGAATAATGGAATCTTCATTGTAGGACCTTTTTAGTAATGTTTAGAATTACTAGGGGAGAAGATCTGCAAAATGTGGAGTTGATCTTTATAATATGAATGTAATTTTTAGATTTATTACATAATATCAAAAGTCTTTAAAACAGTAACTTCTAACTTCTTTGAGATACCTAACTAAGATTCTATTCATTGATTCTCTGTTTGATATTATACTTTAGATGTCTAACCGTCCAAATCTAAATTCTCCAACACCTTCACCTGAATTGGAGCGAAAATCTAGCAACTCACCAGTATTAATTGTGTTGCAAAATAGAGTAACACATGAGTAAGTTCATTTTAATAATAATAATATATACCATGTACAGTGGTCAAAATAAATATAAACTGTGGAAGAGGGACTTTTGAATAAAGCTTCAGACTATAGTACTCAAAATAAGAACGAACATTCACTGTAGACGAATTTTGGATTTTTACTGACAACAAGAAATACATTTTGATACCAGCTGTGTTTTTAATCGTTGTTGAAAAGGAAAGTTGAATTTTAAACGGTGGCAAAAAGACAGTAAAGTAACAAGACTCAGAACCCCAGAATGGCAAAACAGAGACTTAAAATTGCAGTTACTTAGCGAACCAAATAACATTACTTGTATAATATTTTGCACACGCCTAAGTTGCACAAAATTAAAACTGAGAGAAAATTAATTAGCGCAAATAGGTTCCATTTGCATTTGAAAATAAGCAAGGACCCTTTTGATTGAATTATAAACTTTTTACTTTGCAATCATTGTATCTTCATAGCATATTAAGACAAACAAGAGCCCAATTGGCTGAAAATTTGTGCGCCTTAAAGCTACATAGATGCTTACTTAGCATATGTATGTTCCCCTGCTTTATCATAACCGTCCTATATTTTAATAATGTATATTGCCCTCTTTTTGTTCATCCTGCACTTATCCTGCAAAAACACCCAAAATAGGTAACCGGTCTCCTATTACATTTCCTCTCTACATTTTTACTTGGAATGAAGTTACTAAAAAATCTAAAACATCTGCGGGGGAGCATACTTTATATAATATAATATACTTTAAAAGCGCTCTCATCTGCAGAAGCTGGGCGCGTGGATAACAAAAAACGAGGGACGATAGGACAGCCTCCTTGAAAATGCACTCCACCACTCCATATTATTTTTATGTGACACTCCATATAAACTACAAAAGGACTAAAATAAAATTAAAATAAATTAAAATAAAATTCAGTCTGTAGAATATTGTTTAATTTCATGGTCACAAGAAAAAGAAATAAAGGTAAATCCTTCCGACATCAATATTTGGATCGATGCCTATGACATGCCATAAAGCAGGCCTTACAACACCTTGTCTTACCAATGGGCAAAAACATCCTAGTCAAAGCTATATCATGTCAGCCTATAAAAACGCTGATTTTAAAAACGATTTGTGATCTAAATTAGTGTTCTTATTCCTTATAAACGTTCTATTGGCTTAATTAAAGCTAAGCACTGCAGAGTTGTGCACGATTCATTGGTTTTTGCAAAACAGCTTTATTTAAGCAATCAATTCAATAAGCAAAACAATAAAAAAAATCAATTGTATAGAAACATGACCAGTAGGTATTACATTATCCGGAACATTACTTGTTTATATTATTATTGTATACAGAAATGTTCATTTCTATGGAACACAAACACACAAGCGGAGATAAACCATGACGAAGTGAAAGATTTGCTGCTTTTATGAAAATCAGAAACTGTCACCATTGTTTTAGGCTTCCCAATAGTTTCAAGCGACATTATTGCACAAAAATGGCAACATTTGACTCTCGAATCATCAAGTCTTTAATTGATGGAGGTTTATATTATTAATTTTATCAGAACTTATAATTAATTTATGTTATGTTTTTGTTTATTTAGAGATTTGATAGCTGCTATGCAAGATAATGAGGCTGGAATGAAGTCTGCTAATCATTATATTGGTGAAAATGTATACAAATTGTGTTTTTCTGGTATGATATCAATTTTCTCATATAAATGTGTATACTATGATATAATTTCTTTTGATTTGATGGAGATATTTAAACTTTCTCAATGTATATATAAGGTCATGCAGATCCAAATAAAAATACTTTTAAAAACATTGTCATGAGCTTTTGCAATATATACCAGTGGTTGAAGTAAGAGTGAGTAAATCATCACAGTGGTGGAGGGAGTTTTGAGCATATCTTCGGGTTGCGTAGCTGGAAGCTATGTTCAAAAAATCTTTTCGATTATTCCATACAGTTTATACAATGATCAAGATATTATTTTTTCCTGTCTAAGTTTTTCCATTTGAGAAATCATTTTAGAGAAATCACTTTAGTGAAATCATTTTATTACATACCGGTATTTAGATTGCAAAACAAGTATTTGATAGGATAATGTGGAAAGTTGTTTTTGTTTATTTATAAATTGGAAATTTATGGAATGTTTTTAGGAGAAGAACTTGTTTCTTGGCTATTATCTTGGTCATTCGTAAGGTCAAGACAAGAGGGAGGTGTCATTGCTGGTGAATTATTAGAAAAAGTATACTTGCATCCTGTAGGACCTGTTAGTGAAACATCAATTAAAAGGAAAGTGGCAAGAAAAGCATTTGGTGATACAAATGATGCATTATATAGATTTGTAAGTTTACTCTTGTTTTTAAAAGCGAGAATAACCCAATGCAAGTATATCCAATGAGTATGCTTTATATTACAATCAAGGGACATGTTAACCATATCCCCTCACCAATCCAGCACCTTAGCTGTCATAAACATAATGCATCTACTCTCTGACCCTTAATTGTAGGGAGTATAATAAATTGGGGGATTACAGTTTCTTTCCAAATTAACAATTGGGGGAGGGAAGTGGACCAGTGATTTTCTCCCGAAAATTAGCTCATGGAACTTTTCTCTTAACTCATATTTAAAGACGGATTTCATTTGAAAGCCAACCGTGTGATGTCAATTTCTACCAATGTAATGTCTTATTTTTGACTTTCGTATAACTTTTTCAACAAGTGTAAATTTATCTTTAGTCTACAGTGTCAGTGAATAATGGTATGGATGTCGATTTTGATCTATCAGATACTTCAGATGAATCAGATGATGAATCAGTATGTATATTGAGAAAATAATCCCTGTGGAGAAAGGATTTTTGAGCATTATCTTATACTAAAAAATCACTACTCCACAGTGATTATTTGTACAGTAATGTCACAAATGTTCTTTTACAGTTTTAAGATTATAGGAACCCTCATTGTGCTTATTATAAGTATATTCGTTTTTATGCACAAATAAAATTTTGTAATTCAGTTTTTGTTCAATATGAATTGATGATTTTTAGATTTTTCACAGGTTCTTATTTCCATCATTAAAATATGGAGTACACAATCTTAATTTTAAGGGATTTTGAGCATTGCTTCAGGCTTTTTTTATTTGTTCTTATTTCAAACACTGCGCAAGATCTTACAAACAACACTTAGTTAAGAACAACAGCTCTTATTATTATTGTTACTACAATATTATCACAGGGGTGTTAGCCCCATGGGAAATCTCTAGGTCTGCAGGCTACGCAATCAACCTAGCTTGTGATAGAGTGGAAACTGACATTACCAGGACATAAAGAGTAAATGTTTTTTATGTTGTCAAATTTTTTTTGGTAACATTTCAATTGTACTTCCTAGATAATTGAAGATCTAAAAGCTACTGTTGTCAAACAAGGCTTCCTTGTTAAGAAAGTAAGATGTTTCTGCAGTCAAATTCTGCAGTAAAGACCCCACAACAATGTCTTAAATGGGGTTCTAGCGTCTTTACTGTGGACTTTGATCAATTGTTTTAGCACTGGTTAATAATTGATCGTCTTGAAGGAAGAGTATATATTCACTAACTATGAAGGAATGACTTTCAAGCAAGCTTCAAATTATGTTCAAAATCCCACCTCCACTGTGATTATTTCGCTCTTATTTCAAGCACTGTATAGAATATGTAATCTTATGGAACTGGAGCTGAAACAAATTATCTATATTAAAGGATGTTAATTGATTTTTTCTGAAGAAACCAACCCATTTCAAAATTGTTGACTACCTTCAACCCTAGAGGGCGGGGCAAAAATGTCCTACCCTACGGGTTTTAAAACGACTGAAATCTCACAAGTCTGCCACAATACCTATTACAAACGTTTTTGCGGGAAAAAAACTGGTGGTTGTTGCAGGTATCCTGTGACAACGTCTATTTTTCACCGATGTAGCCAAAAAAAAAACATGTGGATTTTCCATTTTTTCATGGGGTAAGCTTTGTATGTTCTTTGAAAAGAATGATCGTGAAAGAGAAGATCCAAGATCCAACAGTCAGTGGAAAACTGGTGATCCAGAAATTAAAAATATTCTAAATTCCGAACATTTTGGCTGGCAATATATTCTGATAATGTTATGTGTCTAACGAATTAATCTTTGGACAAATAAAAAAATATATATTTGTCTCACGGAAATTTTTGGATTAAAATGTATTCTTATCTTTTCTATTATGTTATGTATTTTTGTGTAGGGACATGTGCGACACAATTGGAAAGTTAGAAAATTCATATTGTTTGATGAACCAGCAAGGTTATCATATTACAGTCCTACTAAGGTAGCTATCAGTTTTAGTCTGAAGTATATGACTTTTTCTCCATTTAAATAATTAGTTTGCTGAATGAAACATTTGATTAATTTTTAAGGGAATCATAAGGTCCCTAAAAGCTTGACACATGTACGTGCCTGAAAATAACTGTTAAACATCGCCTGTGGTGAAGTGTTTTTGAGTATGGAAACATCAAGAAACATTCTTGCACAAGTGATGACCAACAGTTTTATTCAGGCATGTAAATATCAGTAATGACGATCTTATTTGTATCTTGTATAGGGAATGAAAGGTAAGAAGGGACGCATCAAATTATTTGGTAGTAAAATAAAACGTTTACTTGATGATGAAGAAGAAGATCAAGCTGATATATCATGTACGAAAGGTGAGTATCAAGTGTGAAAAGAATGGAAGGGTATCACCTATGGACCAGTGTTTTTCATATAGTTTATTCTTTGCGCCTGAAATTTATCAAATGTCTGGCAGTTATATTTAGGTTTAGAGTATCATACAAACTCAGTGTTAAGTTTAAGAAGTAAGTTGAAGAAATTTTTCACGTATAGTGGAATTCGAGTTTCCTCAAATAATTATTTTCTATTTAGTAATAATTATCTTTATGCACATTTAGATGTTAAACTCTTTAATTTAAGTCACAAAAAGATCAACTAATCAATTTCGTTGACATAACTCACCCTTTTCACAGTTAATAAATTGGCCCAATATTTTAATTGTTCTATTTATAGGTTGTAATAATGTTATCCGTGAGCATTGCTTTCTCATTCGCACAAGAAAAGGAATTAAACATATATTACAAGCCCCATCAGAAGAAGAAGTAGAAGACTGGGTTAAACAATTACAAACAGTTATTTTTAAATATGAAAATTATGACGATCAATGAGTAGTTTGTTGAGATATTTTTATTAAATACTTATTTATATATTATAGTATGTTTATATAGGAATATGGGTCGTGGGGTTAAATCATCTAAAATTGACAAATTTAACAAAAATGAATCTGTGCAGAAGTGTGTTAGGTCAATGAGCTTGCAATGGATAGTGTTCTTTGGTACGAAGAAACCAGTACATTACAGTCGATCATTGACTCTGCTCTCCTCTGTAGATTTTATTTTTGAGATGCTCCCTTATTTATATATTATAGTATGTTTATAGTGCTCAGAATATGGGTAAAAGATCATTGTGGAGAAGTGCCTTTTGACCGTAGCAGCTGTACACAAAATTTACTCCTTTGCAGTGATTATTTGTTCTTATTTCGAAAACTGTAAGTTTTCCAAGTGCAGTGTTCGAAATAAGAGCAAATGATCACCGTGGATGAGTGATTTTTGAACATTGCTGAAAAATGCTCCTCCACAGGGATTATTTGTTCATATTTCGAACACTGAAGTGTTTCACAATATAACTATAGTCACATCAGTGGAACTAAATTTAAATTTTTGAAACTAATCTGGTGAGCAAAAACTTGTTTAAAGTCCGCAGTAAAGGGCGTAACTTGTCGTTTTCAACGTTGTTCAAGCATATTTACTGCGGACTTTGCCGCGCTTTAAGATTGATTTCCGCTATTCAAAAAATTCACCGCAAAAGCCAAAAGGAGACATCCCATTAATAGAAATTGACGTCACACCCTCACAAAGAAATTTTTGCATTTCAAAAACATAAAATACAATTAAAACCCGATTTCTCGAAGACAGTATTTTTCGAATTCTTCGATTTTTCGAAGTATCTTCTTGGATTACCCTGGTTTTTCGAACTTCGATTTTTCGTATACCTCGATTTTTTTAAATGATGTCTCTTTGACCCAAAACCTCGATTTTTTATCGTTATTAAACAATGAATCAAATAATTGTACCAATGAAATGCCTTCTTTGGCTTTCACGGCGAATATTTCACTTCGTGGAATCAAATAAAGATACAATTTTCACAGCTGTTGCAAGTGTACTAAATTACACTAAATGTTTTATTCTGGACATGTTTTAGTGTTTAGGCTAAATCTGATTTGAAATGTGACATATGCTCTAAAATAGCAGTGCACAACATGAAAAATATTCAATAAAATATTTGTTGGTTATCAAGATTTTTATTCATACACTAATATTTGTAGGCAGAAGGAGTGCAAGCCTGAATATCACCTGTGGATGAGTTTTTTGAGTATAGTATTCAACTTCAAACTAAACTAAAGAACACTTCTTTGCAGGTGATATCCGGCATTTGTATTTAGATTTTGGTATTGTGATGGTGTGGTCAATTTGTTATCAGACAAGAATATTATGGTAAATTCAATAAAAAATGAAACTATACAGAAGGGTGTTGGGTATATCAACGTACTAGCAATGGATAGGTTTCTTCGGTACGAACTCTTTCTTAAAAAGATACCAATTCATTGCAAGATCGTTGACTCAGTCTTCCACAAATATAACTTAAGATTGGGTTATAATAATTTTAATATATAGTGTAAGATATATTATATTATATATTATTTACTATCGATACGCACCTGATTTTTTTTATTATTTTTTTATTATTATTTTTTTATATATATATATGTATGTGTTCACTTTCTTAATGTTGATATCCATTTGGCGAAAGATTCGCTGCAAAAGCCAAAATAAAAATCCATTGGTAGCAACTTACGTCATATAATGGAATGTCTCTTCTTGGATTTCGCACTGAATTTTTCGATTTTCCGCTTAATGGAACTCAACCTTCACATGGATTAGGAATGATCGCCAAGTTAGCATATAACTTGAAAGAAAAAAAAGGCTTTGGCTGCTGAAGCATTATTCAAAGTCACTTTTGCAGCATCCTGACAGCCAGTTGAAAACGATCACTGTGTAGATTATCAGTGTAGATCGTGCAATAGTGCTCAAAATAAGTGCATGTAATCACTACGGAGGATTGAGCATAGATTCAGGCCACATAGTTTGAATCCTATACTAAAAATCCCTCCTCCACAGTGATTATTTTGTCTTATTTCGCCACTCTGCAACACAACTGTTGTGTTATTCTTACAAACCATGCTTAATTTGATTATAACCCCTAAACGTTTTATCTAGCATTATATTTTAAGAGGATATCGTAAAACTCCGAATATAAACCCAGCTTATATAAGTTCGCAAGCATGCTTATACATGGACTAAATTTTGTGTCCAGGATTCAAAGAAAACAAATAAGAGAATACCGTATCATATAGCAACTAATATAACAAAAGGTACTTGGGTCATCGAAGGAGACATACCTTCCTTGTATATACAGCCAGCGTCTGCTAATTCGAGCCCTCAAGTGAATAATATATTCGTTTGAAATAGCAAATGTTCGAAATATCGAACGTAATTTTGGGCAAATTTAAACTCGTTCGAAATAAAGGAAGTATTGAATTAGCTGACGTTGACTGTATTATTACCTACAGGGATGGAAAGTACATAAAAGCTTTGTCCGTCACGAGCTGCAAAAATAAACTGAAGAGAGAGTATTTTTGTTTCTCCTTGTATATACGGGATTTTACGGTACCATAGTCTTTTGCTAA
>JAULBZ010009077.1:0-10272 GCA_032360805.1 Neoturris breviconis | reverse complement strand
GAAGAAACCAATCAATTGCAAGATCATTGATTCAGCACTCTTCCTCTGGTAACGAATTTTGGAGATGGTCCCTAACACCTGGTAATACCTGTATTAACTTTAACAGAATCAATCCTTATCTGTTTAATATGAATAATAATAACATTCGTGTCATTTGTTACACGAAAGTCTATAGTTTCTTTCCCTCTATACTTCATATCAGTAACATTTGTTGCAAGGAATAAATTGTAATGTGAAGGTATAATGTTTGTAGGTAGTCTAACCGCACACCAAACATCACTACAGGGACCAGGTGTAGTGGTCAATGTTTGAGGAGTGGTCTTTGTTTTTGGGTTAGTAGTTATGGGTTGTAGAGTTGTAGTTTTATGTGTTGTTGGTGTTGTTGGAAGAGTTTCTGTAAAAAGTTAGATATATTAACAAGTCTCAAATAACTATAAGACATCACCTGTGGAAGAGTATTCTTTGAGTACAGTTTTAAGTTTCAAAGCTAAAAACTGTATTCAAAAAAACACTCTTCCGCAGGCATTGTCCGACCGTTATGTGAGACTTGACTAATAATGCTCAAATTGAATGTTAGATTTCACAAGAATGAAGCTATGTTCAAATATCACTCCTGATAACTGAGTGATAATTGTGCTGTTTAACAGGGGTCAGAATAATCACCTGGTAATCACTGTGGAGGAGAGATTTTTCACAATAATTTAGTCAAATTGGATCAAAGTATTTTAAAAAATCTGTCCTCCACAGTGATGACTGACAGTTATTTTAACCTCTGCTTTAACGAGCCATGAAATAACTGCCGGACATCATCTGTGGAGGAGTGTTTTTTTTAGTTTAAAAACTAAACTGAAAAACATTCCTCCACAGGTGATGTCTGACAGTTATTTCAAGCCTTGTGAATAGATGCTCAAAAATCGCTCTTATTTCAAACACTGTCATTGACACAGTATTATTTTCTACAGTACTGAGTCAATGACATTGTTCAAAATAAGAGCGAATAATCACTGTGGAGGATAGATTTTTGAGCATTGCTTCAGGCTATTAAGTCCAAAACCATGCTCACAAATCCTTCCTCCACATTGATAATTATTTGTTCTTACTTCAAACACTGCATGTTGAAAAAACAGCAACAAATATCAAATTGATTGACATAACGATTTGAAATTCAAAACAACAGTGAATAATCACTGTGGAGGAGAGATTTTTGAGCATTGCTATAAAGCCTGAAGCAATGCTCCAAAATATTCTTTCTTCACAGTGATTATTTTCTATTTATTTCTAGAACAGAATGATACCTTTGATGATTTTTTCATATTTTGCTTCCGTATCTGCTCTGGCTTTTTTTGCTGAAAGTACACCGCTAAGTACTCCAACAACAATAATCAAAACTAAGAAAACGACACAGATTATCCAGACAAGGGATTTCTTTACATATTTATTATGTCCAGTTTTGGTGACACCCATGTCATATTCCATTGATGCAACCATTGTTGATGCAACTGTTGATGCAACCATAAACTGAATGATGCTATTTTATGTTGAACAGACGTTGAGATACTATTTTCTAGAATAAACACTCCCCTTACAGGGGCTAAAATCACTATGGATCAGATATTTAGGTATGCTTCAGTCAAAAAATTAAACAAGAACAACAATCTAACAACAAAACTACAATCTTGGCCAAAGATACTGCGGACAAACTGAAATATTTGCAAAAATTCAAAATTTCAACTTAGAGAAAAAGTCTATATAATTATAATATATTATAATTTTGATTAGCAAGACAAATTGCAGAAAAATCTAAACTTGTTCTAAAAGCCTGGGTACTAGGCTGCTGGGAACAACTGAATTTGTCCAGTTTGCAAAAAGTCTTAAGTCTACTAGATAAATATCTGAGATTAATCTCTTGGGACCTCTCGTGGTCGTTTTCCACATTTTTTGTTTTACTTGTGGTGTGTATTGTTGGTCAAATTTTGCAAAATGTCCATTATTGAATGTCCAAGCATGTAGATGTAACAGTGTTACTTAGTAAGGAAATCTCACTTTTTTGTTATGTACATGCTGCAGTACTATAATACATGATTACTCTGCATAATTGCTACACATCACAATTGAGATGTACACATCATACTCACACTTCTATTATGCAGGAGCTAAAATAATTTCTGGTCATCACTGTGGAGAGAGAGATTTTTCAGAATATTTTCAGCCAAATTTGCTGAAAATATTCTGAAACGTCACTCCTTCACAGTGATGACCAGCATTTATTTTAATTCGCATTATGTGCACAGAGTTCTGAAATGGAAGCAATCCAACAAATCAAAATAATGTTTCATCAATCTGAATTATTCAGAAGATATCAATTTCATCAATTCATTCTTCATTTTTCTTCCGCAGTGATAACCCAGCACATGAAATACAAAAAAAAAATGTTACCATGGTCGAAATAAGAGAGACTAATCACTGTGTATGTTGGATTTTTGAGAATACTATTTACTATTTACTTTTATTTATACCAGTGATGCAGGGATTGAAATAACTGACGGTCATCACTGTGAAGACAAATTGGCTGAAAATATTCAGATAAATCTCTCCTCCACAGTGATGACCAGTAGTTATTTTAAGCTCTGTGATGTTAACTCTGTGATAGAAATTTGTAAAGTACATCAGTATGTTTTGTTAGAAAATGAGTAAATGCTCACTCTGGAGAAGGGATTTTTGAGCATAGTTTCCAGCTTTGTAGCCAAAATTTATAGTCAAAAATTACTTCTCTGCAGACATTATTTACTCTTATTTTAAGTGTCTAAAAACATTTACGTACCAAGAGCATTGACCTACTTACCTACCTACAACATCATTTTAACAATTTCCTTAACAACTTCTTTCTTTATGTAAACAAATAATGAAATAAAAATAAACAAGAAAGTTAGCATTCAATTATTGTATGTGTTTATTTAAGACAAATCTTATAAATGACTATAAAAGAAAATAATCCTCAAGGGTTTCTTACCAATAGCACACACAAAGAAACAGATAAAGATTTCGTCACTGCTAAAAAAAAATCATTAGGAAGGAAATAATTATTTTTCCAAGTCTTTTACAATTACAACACTTGAATCCATACTAAACCATTACTCCTCCACAGTGATTATTGCTCTTATTTTCAAGCACCAAGCAAACCTGAATGCTAGATATTACCAGTGGAGGAGTATTTTTTTGAGTAACTCAAAACTCTAAAACACTCCTCCACAGGGGATGTCAGCAGTTCTATTTAAGCTTGCCAAGTAATGTCATTCAATTTGCTAGAATAATATTGCACTATATATATTGCACCGATTCTTTCATCAACTCTAGCAAACGTTATTTGACACCATACCATTGTTTATGTTCAGGTGTATCGGGTATCAAACAACTGTGTCTCCAAATAGCTAGTATCTTAACATGGACCAAATCATACAGAAAAAAATTAGACTCCTCGGAAATACAAGAAATATAGTTGTTGCAAAAAGTTGCTCAAATGTGGATTGGAACAAGACTTCGCTCACATAAAAACACATATTAATTAATATCCTGATAGAAATAAGAAACCAAATGATAACATCACACCCTTTTAAAAATACAAACTTTAAAGACCGTTGTATAAAGTTGTTAAATGCCGATTGAAATATGGCTGTTGTATTACCCACATGATAAATAGCACTTGGCTTTACAAATTAATAATTCAAACCAAAATAAGACGTCAATCATAAATTACTACCTTTTAAGCCTGAATATAAATGCCGGACATCACCTGTAGAGAAGTATTTTTTGAGTATAGAAGCTGAACACTATACTCAAAAAACACTCCTCCATAGGTAATGTCCAGCAGTTATATTCAGGCTTGTCTTTTGAAATATAAGGTGTGAATTAAATTAAGATTGCTATGTTTTGTGCACTATGTTGAGTAAAATTATTTTCTACTTATCTTTAGCCAAAATAAGTTTGATTGTTTAAAGATTATTATCTAGCATAAAGAATCCATTCAACACAAAACACCTAGTGGTAACAACTTGTTCAAAGTCTGCAGTAAAGACGCTAGTGTAAAGACACTAGTGTTTTTACTGTTGAATTTGAACAAGCTTGTGTTAACTAACAGCATAAGGAGGAGCCTCTATTTATTACTACCCAGTGGGCAAAGACTTGTTCAAAGTCTGCAGTAAAGACACTAGAACAGCATTTCCAATGTCCACTGGGTAAGTCCATGATAATCTTTATACAATTTTATTTATCATATTTATTTTTCAATTAGACAACGCCTACTTGTCTTTTTCTTAAAGAACAATATTGACAGTGCTTATACTAAAAAAACACTCCTTCACAGGTCATGTCTGGCACTTATATTCAGGCTTGGGTTGTGTCTGAAATTGCAGACATTATGAGAATACTTACCTTCAGATCAAATTGATACATTCAGTGCCGATCCCAGGTGGAATTAGAAAAAATTGAAGGAAGGGGCCATGGTGTATGTACATTTTAGTCAAATGCAATACATTTGTATGTAATATAAATCTAACTCACACCCATATATAATCTGGACTTCCACTTCCCTTTATTGTGCCAAAACTAAAGTATTTTTACACCCACACCCTCCATTTCTATTCCCACCCGCAACCTCAGTACTGTGAAAACAATGCGTTCATAAATGGATAATTTTATTCACGTTTCTGCTTAATAGTAGTACATACACTGAATCATATTGAATGAACATAATAAAAGCTTTATACTTAACTACTTGAAAAAAGAGCAAATAATTACTCCTTTATAATTATTATTTGCTCTTATCTTAAGTTAGTCCTTGAAATGCCATGCTAAATATTGATTAATTCTACTAGGCAAAAAATGCGAAAGCCAAAATAACCCATTCTATTCGTAGCAATTAATGTGACAACCAATGGAAATCAACCGTTTAAGCAGAATAAAATTTTTCGTATTTTCACTAAAAGAATTACAAATACTATTATTTAAAAGAGTATCATCTTTCTTATAAATAATATGCATAGAGGCTGTTTTCCACATATTATTTCCCACGGAATGGAAAATCTGCACACGTAAAAAGAAATTATAGACATTTTATCGGTAGAAATCACATATTGTATTTCTACCCATAGAATGTCTATAATTTCTTTCTACGTGTGCACATTTTTCGTTCCGCTTCCATAGTTGATATAAGGGTAACTAATCAACTAATGTGGAAGAGGGTTATTGAGTATAGCTTCAGGCTACAAAGCATGAAGCTATACTTAAAAATCCATACTCTACACTGATTATTTATTTTTATTTCATTAACTGTACAGTATAGCCTCTGTGAAGTTAATTTCAAGATTATTTACAATCCCCCCCTCATGGGCAGATGCTATATTTTAAATCTTCTGTAGTATCAATGATCTTTCAATTGTTTCATTCCACACAAAGGAATTAATCAATTGCAAGAGCATCAAATCAGCACTCTTCTCCACTTGGACTACAGTGGTCGAAATAAGAACCGATAATCTCTGTCGAGAAGTGATTTTTGAGCATAGCTTCAGGCTAGAAAGTTAAAACAATCTCTTAAAATGATTTAGCTTGACCAGGTCGTAGCATATGATACAATTTATCATGGTTTAACAATGCTCGAATATCTGTTAATAACGCATTGATGTTATTGTCTCGCTCTTTCTTCTTCACATTATAAAGCAACACTAAAGTCATACGAACATCAACTTTTATAAGAAAGTATGAACTTTCAAGTTTTGAATCATAAAAGTAAATAACCTTATCTGTTATCTTTAGTGCATCCCGTTGATCATTGATGATAGATATTATGTTAGGCCAGTGTTCTTTAGGTCGAAGGTCAGGGATATTGACAACGCTTGGATATGAATTCATACCAGTTGGTTTTTCACGTATTGTATTATCTAAATGATAACCATGTCCACGAAATATGTTCTTTTTTGTGGTTGTGTCTAAAACTAGTGAAATGCTAATTGCATCTGTTTTCTTTTGGAAATTGGTCAATTTTGACATGAAATCAATGTTACATTTTGCAAGCGATGCCTTTATATCTGCTGATGGTGCTTGCGCGCTCAATGCGGTGTAAAAGTAAAATGAAAATTTTGAAAAAAGACACGTATACAGATGGTGCAGCCATTGAAATAAGAAGGGAAGATCCTCCGATGGTTTTCTGTTTGTTCGACCAAAGAATGATTTATAAGAGAATGAAGCTAACAATTGTTCCTTCACTGAAGTTGATGGTGACAACATACACCATGCATGAAGTTTTGACTGACTTTCTCGTAAAAGCAAAAGCGATTCCAAAAAATTCCATTCTGCTAAGTTTACTTCAGCTTGAAATAGTGTTAAGACTAAATCGACTTCGTAGGTGAAACTTGTTTTTAAAGGATCAAGAACTGGGTGATGGAATTCTTTAGAAAATTCTCGTGAAATCTCTGTAATTGCTTTTATAATTTCCTGTGTGTTTTGTATATGACTCCACCCACTTTTTGCCATAAATTCATAAAAATCTATCATCTTTAAGCGAGCATATATAAATTGTTTGAGCTGTTTAGATAAATCAACTGCAAGTGCTTCAAGGCCATGTGCTGTTACTGATTTAGAAATATCAGTTTGCTTGGATAAATCTGTTAACAAGCCTGTAAACAATGGCCTGATGGTTTGTTTAAACAGTTTCTTTTCAATGAAAGCCATTGTAAAATAACTCTTCTCAGCATTAGCTAAACTAATCAAAGCATTCACTAACGACATCCAATTCGAACCAACATCTGGTTTAAACATTCCCTTCTCTTTTTCAGCTAGTTCATGAGCTTTGTCAAACTGAAACTGCGCTACAGTGTAGAAATACGTTTCAAGATATGCTCGTTCTCGAGGGATAGGCTTTAACGTTGTGTCGGATGTGTCACTTTCTGCAATACTTATTGTGTCCATTGTTTTAGTTATCTAAACGTGAAGTTATTAAAAGTTTATTTGGATACAACAAATCTGCGTGTTCCAACAGAATAATGTTACCATAATTATTTGAATAAGCACCCAGGACGCTCATAATTTTTTATAACCTCTACAGTGGATGCTTAATCAAGGGGGTGATTATTAGAAGGAAACACTTATATGAAAATCTCAGTTTTACAGCGCTAAAAAAAACATGAATGGGCTTATTCAAGGGAGAGGGTGCTTATATAAAAATCTTTCCTATATAGGGGGCACTTAATGGAGAGGGGGTGCTTATTAGAAGTGCTTGATTGAATAATTACGGTACTCTAATAAGAGCCTGTATTCAAATAAGTGACCCCACTCCAATAAGTTCTTTCTATCACATAATTATTATTTTAAATAAACACCCCTGTCCTAATAAGTTCACACCCACTAGGTGCTTATTTGACTTTTTTCGCTCTAAAGGGGGTCCTTTTTTCGCTCCAAAGGGGGTCCTTTTTTCGCTCCAAAGGGGGCCCTTATTAGAATACCAAGCAACATTTTAAAAAAATAATAATAATAACATACAACAACACTTATAAATCAAGGATTTATAGTGATAATAAATGTTTCTTTTTAATTTTCTTTTAAAGATTTTCTTTGCAAAATTAACAATTAACAAATGAATTCCCTCTCTCTATTAAGTACCCCTAGCACCACCTTAAACTCAAAAAAAATAATGTGCCAGGACACTTATCAGAGCATTTATGGCATTCGGAATAGTGTACTGAAGTATGCATATGAAGAGAAATATTGTCATTAAATGAATGCCTACAATTTTTTTAGTGAATTAAAAAATAATTTTTCTGAGTGGTCCCTAAAAAAGTGTCCTATTTTATACTATATTACTTTATTTCCCAAAGTTTAGAAAACTTTAGTTGAGAATTTTTGAATACAAAATTTAACAACAGGGTTCATACTAGTATACAAACACAAATGTCAGTGTTGTCTAGACAAAAAAAGGTAATGAAAGAGTATCAACTTTCAACACGTACTGTAATTACAGCAACCTTTTAAAACATTTCATGAAAGCAGTGGATATAATAACTGTGGTGGAGAGATTTTTAGAAGGTTAAAAATATTCTGAAATATCTCTCCTCCCCAGCGGTGATTGTCAGTTATTTTAACCCATGATTAGGACTTAATCAATGCATTTTCTGCATACTTATTGGGGGGAGAGGGAGGAGGGCACCAATATTTTTTCTACTGAAAAAAAAATCATATGAATAAAAACACGTCTTATCATACATAAATCTACATACAACAACATCTTGCAACAAATGGTTTTAACTAATGACCCTTGTTAGAGATATCATACTGTAGTTGCATTTCAATATCACAATAATATAATTCATATGGTTTGTAACCATAATAAAGAATTGCCCAGAATTAATATCATAAAAATAATATTGACATTTATTTAAAGAAAAGATTGCTCTCTTGAAATAAAAGCAATAACTGCTCAGTGGTTAAAATAAGAGCAAATATTCACTGTGGAGGAGAGATACTTTAGCATAGCGTTATGCTATAAAGCCTGAAGATATGCTCAAAAGTCCCTCTTCCACAGAGACTATTTATTCTTATTTTTAGTTCAAGGATTGTCCATACATCTAATATTATTAGAATAATTACAGTGCTCGAAATAAGAGCAAATAATCACTGTGGAGGAGAGATTTTTGAGCATAGCCTGAAGCTATACTCTATATATTTGCTCTTATTTCGAATATTGAATTATTGTGTTTATAAAAATTTATATTTTTGCTGCATGACGATATCATCAATCACAGGATATTGTGCATTAAACAGCGCTGAAAGACCGCTTGATTTTTGCGGGTTAACCCTAACAATGTTAACATCGTTTCCATATTTTTGATTCACATAATCATCTAAGTTATTTATTCCATCAACCAATCCTAATTTAACAGCTTGCTTTCCAACCCATATTTCCCCATTAAATAAAGTATCATCTTCCGCGTTTAAACGAGTATCACGTTGTTCTTTTACGTAATTTATAAAATTTTGATGAATAGAGTTTAACATGGTTTTCAGGAGTTCAACATCCTTTTCTTTTTCTGGGGAAAATGCATCAAGCATTGTTTTGCTATTCCCGGCTGAGTAAATTCTTCTTTCTATGCCATATTGCTTAATTAATTCATGAAGTCCAAATGAGTGGTATATAACACCTATACTTCCGACAATTGAATTTTCTGCTATGTAAATCTCTTTCCCAGCACAAGCTAACCAATACCCACCTGAAGCTGCCCAGTCTTCAACAAAGGATACAACATTGATGTTTTTTTCTCTACCAAGTTTAATAATTTTGTTTGCAATCAACTCAGATTGAACAGGAGAACCACCTGGACTATTTACTAAAAGACATACTTCTTTTAATTTCTTAAGACTGAATGCTTTTTCAATACTTTTATTTAAAGTTTCCAAATTCAATTTCTTGCTTGCACCAAATTGTCGACCTTGCATATTCGGTTGTATCAAGCCAACTAGATTTATCACAGCAATATTTGGTTTTCTTTTCTTACTAATAAAATTTGGAACATACTTTGAAAGCCTTGACATATAACTTACTCTGAATATATTATGCTTACTGTGATCCACACATTGTAAAATGTCACTGCTGTATCGAGATAATATGGTAAACATTCTGTATATAATTTACTCTAAAAATATAATCAAAGGTACGGTATTGAAAGTAGCCCATCAAACCAAGTTAAAGTTAAACCTAAGCGCATAAATATGACTATATTTGTCTAAATATGTCTTTATTAAGATGGTCCAATAAAGAATTAGAACATCTTTTTCAGAGTAAAATTATATCAGGTCACTGTGGAGGAGAGTAGTGAAATTTCATATTAAGGATAAACACCCAAATTTCACATGGCATTAGGATATCATGTCCTTATTAAGTTGATTAGCCACAAGGGGACAATGAATACATATATGTACAGAGAGAGCTTCTTGCAAATATAATATACAGTTTGGCGAGTTTATGGGTCACTCAGATAATGATATGTGGTCATAACTTCATAGAATTCAAAATCTCCAAGTCACCACTTTTGAAAAATTCGTTTTTTTTCCAATGTTCTGTCCCGAGACACAACTAAATTTCAAGATGGTACCATGCCTTTTTGGTCTATTGGAAAACTTTTTGACTGAAACTCGGGACCGAGCATAGTGCGCAGAGGGGTTCCAGGTCCCACCTAAAAAATCAACTCCCACCTAGAGTAGAATCCCCCACCTAGATTTTAATTGAGC
>JAULBZ010009076.1:0-10272 GCA_032360805.1 Neoturris breviconis | reverse complement strand
CTTCTTGTTGAAGGCCAGTGTATCTTAGCATTGTAAATGGTAAATTTAAATATATATATTCAATACCTTACTTACTTGACGGCATCAAAAAAGTAATTATGCCGAAGAGTTATATACATTATATTCTGGGCTAGCATCCTTGCGAACCTGGCTCGATTCCCACTCTCTACCGGGGCAAAAGGGGATTGTAGGATCCAGCGGTCGCATACCGTTACAAAATCAAATGCTTCATACTTGTTCATATATATGTTTCTGAAGTATCTAGTGTTTTTCCAACGAACATATCAAGTAGTTGGCACTGGCACTCCGCTGAAGGAGGCCTGTAGAGGTCGAAATGTGAGCTGGGTTCCTTGAAACACTTTTGCCGTTGACGTAGTGTAGTGGGTTCGTTCTGAGCTAGCATCCGTGCAAACCTGGTTTGATTCCCACTCTTTGCCAAGGCAAAAGGGGATCGTACGATCCAGCTGTCGCATACCGTTACAAAATCAATTGTTTCATTCTTGTTCATATATATATATATATGGAAATGACAGGAAATTTCTCTCGCCCCAAGTTAATGGTTTAAGAATTGTTTACCATCTTATCTTTTGAGGACAATTGTTTATTTTGACCATTGTTTATAAAAAGGTGTATATGTATAGGATCAAACTTCTATTTTGTATGCTCCAATATATGAGAGGAACACATGGAAGACCCTTTTTAATATACATACACAAAGGGCCCAAAGTAGAAAGAGATTGATATGACGATGAAGGAGAGAATATTCAGATTTTCTCTCTGGTTGGAAGTGATTCATAGTGTTCTATCCTCCACACGATATCAATGAAACACAAAAGAAAGCGTCACCCTTTGAAAATACTCCCCCTCCGTAAAACAGAAATTCAGTAGATGCAGCAAGGCATATTGTTGGGTCTGGAATAGTTTTAAATTGAATCTCTTAAATATATATGAAAGTATGAATGAGGAAGAGACATTCCGTAGCAATTTAGTTTCGTCAGATTGGGTATGAGAGGGCCCAAGAGCAGATAAATGTGTAAAAGTCGATTTTGGTATCTAAAACAACGTTTTCCTAATTCTAACTGGTACTTACTTTTAGCCATGTCGTTAATCTAACGTATTTAGTCGGTGTAGTTTTGGATAAAGCTGTTCTTGATAGTAGATTATGCAATCAAACTGAGGAATTTGATTCAAAATTTACTTTCTAGTACTAAAAAATAATTTCCAATTCTCTTTTCCCATATATATTTCTTGTTGTAGCTCATATATATTGATAACAAAGTCTTCGGGAAGTTTTTTTATAACAATAATAGTCTGGTTGCTATATAATTATACCCAAATAGCTTTTCTTTTCCCTCCACGCAACCCACATCAAATTCTGCTAGGAACCATTATTAAATTAGCGTGTATTTTACAGACCTCAATACATGCACTTTCTGCAGGAGGAACACTTTTAATGGTGTTAGAGACTTTTTCACGTATGTGTAGATGAAAGTCAAAGAATTAAAGTTCAAGCTTATAACTTTTATAAAACCTGTTTGTTTTCATTTAAAAAACTATTATTCTAATCTTTCATTTTGATGGTGCAGTACGATAAACATTCTAACTTTAACGAAATGTTGCTTTTAGCCTTGGAGGAAGATGAAAGGCGTAAAAAAGAAGGTAAGGAACTTATTTATTTGTGATGCGATTTATCTCCTTTTTTTGCAATGATGAATTTATAAATTCTTAAGTGTAATGTACGTAAGTTAACTTGCTACGCATCGGAACCCTGGGTAACACTTACTTTTGTTATCTCCTGGAAGATATATTATGTATTTTTATTTATTCTTTATTTTACATGGGTGAATATAATCCTTTTGAGGTTGAACAAATATGCTAGTCAGATCATATAGGTCAACTTTTAAGTTCCATAAATATGTACAATTACAAACAGAAAAATATATACAAACAAATAGAAACTACTATATAACCAAACATATCCTATTCTTCCACAAAATCTTTGCACAATCTACAAATTTTTTTTTGACATTGATGTTTCTATCGTGAAACATCCAGGCTAATGGACAGTATGCTTCTGATTCTAGCTAAGGGAGTTAATTTCCTACTAGCTGCTTTTTTGCGAATATTTTCAATGTGAATAGGCCATATAGCTACCAAAAAAATTGATTAGAGGTCAGTATATTTCATAAATTAGTTAATTCGGGAGGAAATCAAACGTTTCCTTATCTTCAAAATATGGCCATATATCTTACCAAATCTGTGCCGAGATTCCGTCAGGGTGCCATATTTTTTCGAATAACTTTTTGGTGCAAACGCTGACGTCTTGAAACGTCGTAACATTTAGTAAATTCTTATGTGACACACTTTTTGAAATCTCATAGCTATAACTGGTTTCTCGAAACCACTTTGCAAAAGTAAACAAGTACAAATGTTAATAACGCGTTTAATATTTATCATATAGCCTTCAAATGTTCTGCAATGACTAATTGTATCATTATCTTTATTCTGACATTGTAATTATGAAGTCATTTGGTGACGTTTTGACAGATATTTTGATATTTTGGTATTTCTGCTAATTTTGACGCCTTATTTTGGCAAAACTACGTTATTTTATGGAAAACGCAGAAGCAAAGTTATATATTAAAAAAGTTGTATACTCTCTATCCATCGTCTTGAAGAGATATTTGTTTGTCAGGCTCAAACTGTCTGACTTTCCCTAACTTTTAATTAGAAAAAAATATACCTAAAATGTTTTTAAAAATAATTTGCTTATCTTCAGCAAGTCGATGCTTCCAAACAGTATTTTGCAATGTCGTTGTTAAAATCCATGTTAAAGAACAACAAAATACCAGTCTAAAAATATTATTTTAAAACCTTTGTAATGAAGTCATCAGAAAAATGCTGACGTCAGGAGAAAAATAATTGCCACAAAGTATAAATATATACTTAAATTTTGATTACCAAGCCGAACTGCACGGACATTCGCGTTTGCACCAAGAGCTTGAGTAATAGGTTGCTAGACGCAAACAAAATTGACGTAGTTTGTAAAAATTCCTAAGACAGTCTGCACCCTAGTATACCAAAAAAAAACAAAAAAAATGTTTACAAGATAGTTGTACGCTATTACTTTTTTAGTCGAGATATTTACGGTTTTACGAACGATTACGACTTGGACTATTAATATACATGTGATTTGAGGCAAGTGAAACATGACCAAATTTGATGGTGCCGATTCCAAATCTAGTATTAATTCTTCAAAATTCAGACCAAAACTAACTTTGTTGGTCCAATTCTGGCCAAAAATCTAAAGTAGCTACTTCGTTTTGATAAAAATAGGTATTCAACCAAATGTGATGTTGCTGATTATATTGATTTTTTAATTCGGACCTAAGTATCCTTTTTGGCCAAAAACGGAAAGTGCTTCGTTCTTGATGAAAATTTTTATGTGATCCTATTTGATGCTGCTGGTTCTAGACCTAATAACAGTTTTTGTTTAATTCAGACCTAAAGTAACGTTTTTGGTCAAATTTTGTTTCAAACTAAATGTGCTTTAAAATTTCGCTTGAAAACAGAGTGAGTTCTCTGCTCACGTTTTGCAAACTTTAATTACTGCCTCATAAGAACCGTGCCGATTAATGCGCACGTGACTTGCCTTTACTGGGAGAATTTTTATAACGTATTTTGTTTATATTACTACTAGATGAAACGCATGATAAGCCACACCTAACTGATGAATATATGATTTTAAGCCACGGAAGTATTGATATATTAAATGTCACTGGTAAAGATGGATTTACAGAGCTGCTAAATGTTCCTGATGACATTCAATATCTTCCTGATAGTACATCTCGCATAAACGGAGGTTTAGACGCATGGTACGAAGAATGTAATAAGTATTACAAATTGGGTTATGACCAACCGCAAAATATATTCCCAGTACCAAATATTTTGGAAGCTACATTAGATGAATCTATACAAAAATTGCTAAGTGTGTTCAATGAAAGAGATGGAAATTACTTTTTGTTTACCCACTATGATATATTAAGTCACGTGAGTCACCTTATTCTTGGTAATGCAACTCACAGTACCAAAGAAATCAAAGAGGACAAAGAGAAAGATGTCATTGACAAACTCGGTTTACATAAACATGAACAGCTGAAGGAGTGTAACAACAGAATGCTTCTCTTTTTACCAAAGCGTAACGTTATACTAAACATACGACTAACACAGAGCGAATTGGTTGAAGATATTCGCGAAGAGGAGAAAATAGGTCGATCAGATTTGAAATTATTGCTATTCCTGAATCAACGTCTTATCAAACATACTTTTGCAACCATCGCGAACGTCATTGTGGCACCAAAGATATTATTAAATGACGTTTGGAACGACAATTGCACCTCTAAAGAGTGTCTAATCATTGATCAAACTATGAATTGTTATGAAGAGAAATTGGCGGGAATGTGCCAACCCAGTAGCACAGTTGAGACAGAATTAGAGAGAAGAGTTAATTTTATGAAGATGGCCAGTTCAGTGCTTGGATTCATAGCTACAACTCGAACGGAAATCAAATGTCTAAAGTTCGGAAATAAAATGACAAATGCACACGATGAGCGAAATAATATTAAAGATATATCATATTATAGTTATGATCAATCAAGAGTGCTCAGTAGTCCAGAATCTAAGAAAATTGTATTTGGTGGCTATGGGGCTGGCAAATCTCTGGTTGGTAAGTCTGTTTAAGTTATTAATAGGTCGAGGAAACATCTTATTTCATCATTTAGGTGTCCGTTCTTTCCTAGTATGAATAATCATTCGCCTCATCGTTCTCAATCCAAATCGATGGTTTTGCACAAAAGATATACATTTTTTTGTTGCAAGTGTGAATGATTGTGATTACCTTGTCTGAGGCTAACCATTGTATATCAATACCACTGTATGTTTGTACGCTTTTCTTGCTGGAAATTATAGATATAATGTAGTAAGTAGTAAGTAATAACGATAAATAATGTAGATGGTAAACAAAATATTATTAAAACTTACTCTTAAAAATACACAAAAGCTTTTCTCTATTCGTCAGTATATATATATTAATATATATTTTTTGTCGTATATGTTCGTCTTGTATTTCTGTTGAATAAGTTACAAGGTTTAAGTGGTGAGAGAAGTCTTCGCCTTGCCTGTAAGTGCAGGTGGTGACAGTCCTGTTCCTAACTGTAGTATCCTTAATAGCGAGGAATCAAGTGATTGAGACAGTTTTTTTTGTGTTTTATATATTCAATCTGTCAGTAGGTGATGATTGATACCTATTATTAAATAATTCCAAGTAGTTATAAAGATATTAACCAAAAAATTTACATAGGGAAGTAAAATTACTTACCGACTCAAAATAGGGTTAACCCTACCGTATCCAGGGGGATAGTAGGCCCACGGTTGTCTTTCACCCCTATTGCTCCTAAAGTACTGGGCTAAAACTGCACAAAAGAAAATAACCTCAGCATAAATGTTATGCTAAATCATCAAGAACTTATTCTTTCCTGCTTCTCTTGCTTAACTGTTTTATTTTTCCCTGAATTAATTTTGCCGGGAGTTACAATGCTTCTGATCGGCAGAAAGCATAAAAAATTCGAACGAGAGAATTCGATTGAATAAAACAGTTACGCTTTCAAAACCAAGACCAAGGAAGGAGGAAGGTATTATTTCTTTGGTGCTGTGCATCAACAAAAACAGTCGGTGCTGAGACATAGTGTTTATTTCGTGGTTAATATATAAATATAAATAGTTAGCGAAAATAGTACTTTATCACATAGAACCTTTGGTTTAGAGCGGTTAGTTCAATTATTATTTTTCTACGCGAATATGCGAGGTTGTATGACGCTATAAATGAGAAAAATGATACAAAAATCAAATTAAGTCTAGTTAAAAGCATTGATTTTATCAAACCGCCTTTTCAATAGCATTCAGAGTAACCACTCTTACATAGTGATACAAAGTTGCATTGGCAAAATGGTAAAATTCAACTGACGTTAGTTTTTTTATTTTTATAAAGGTCCTTAACTACGTTGAGTTGTTATTATTATTATTATTTTTGCCTGAAAAACGATTTGGTATATAGTTTTGTAACAAAAGATTATGTTTTTTAATAACCAAAACAAGTAATTTCGAGAAGAATGTTATATTTAATTATTTAATTTCGCCGACAATCCCTAAGACAACATTTTAAGACGCAAAAGATAATGTTTTACTATGTTTTTATAATCCTTTTATTGCAAAAAATAACCGTTTCCCTCTGCTTTTGTCCCCTTCTACAAAGGTTTAAGCCGGCCTTCTTTTTAAACCGGCTCTACTGCAGTTTCTTCCTAGAAGAGTTTATGACATTGAAGTATCCTTCAAATTATTTATCTTTATCAGCTATTTGACAATAGACGGCTTATATTTAGGATTTTGCGATATTTTTACACTGCACCTAAGCTTAATTCGATTGAACGCACTGCATGAAAAGTCACATTATCACACGTGTGGAAATCTGAGGAAATGCGTGGAAAATTTCTACACCTTTCTACATTGTGGAAAGTTCAAATTTCCTCACTATGGAAAGCTGTAGAATGTGAGGAAATATGAACTTTCCAACATAGCGATTTCTTATGGAAATATGGTGGGAATATATACAGGGAATATCGTATTTCCGCAACGATATCAATGCTCTGTGGATTAGTTTTTATCATACAATCGGAATTGTGTAAAAAGAATAATAAATAAATATGCTATTTTAAAGCATAAAAATAAATACTAAGTAGAATTTGATTTTTTTGGAACAAATACAATACAAATAGACTATTTCAAAGCATAAAAGAAAGAAATTAAGTGGAAGTTGTCTTTTTACAACATATATACATCGATATTAATACAAAGAAACATAATATTTCCACCGTATCATCAAGTTTTCTGCAAAAATCGGAGCACAAAAATGTTCCGGAAAACATCAAGTAAAAGTTCTGAAAGGTTTTCCTTAAAATTAAAGAAATATTCTTTAAGATTAAGAAAGTATATTTGTAACGATGTCTACGATAACACCCAAGAAATAGGCAGTGTGTCATCAACGTCAAACGACGTTGTTTCCAGATCCAGATATGATGTCTCGCTACGGCAAAATATCGAACGAGCGTTAACCACTAAGGAGGCAACTATTTACAATAAACTAAATCTCCCAAGAACTTAAACACTTCCATATACAATACATGAAATGCATATTTGTCCTTGATAACATATCCATTTTATGAGAACCGTCACTTATTCCGTAGATATTATCAAATGTATAATTTGAACAGTAGCGTGTATCATCTTTGCAGATCCAGTATATATTGTTTATTTATTACTTCATAACCGATCATAACGATAGTATATCACTTTCAACGTCTGTGTTTCTCTACCCATACTTTGTCTATCATTGCCAACGGTCATACTTACGTAATTCTTAATTTCGTGTGTTTATACGTATTTTCTAAATGTAAAGTTAGTCAACATTAAGCAAGGTTTATAGAAATGTAGCTGGCAAGTTAAATAAAGTTTAAAGAAAAAATATAGACGCTACTTACCAACGATTTGAATATAATTGATTTCTTATAAGCGTAGAAAGATATCACTGTGTTTGTTATCACAAAGACATTTTAGCGCTTATATAAATCGTGAAAAGCCGTTATAAATTTTTTTAAAATAAAACCAATCTCATTCAAAAGATTTAAATGTAGTTATATTGCATTCCCAAAGGTGTCATTTAGAAATAGATAACAAGAAAAACATCGTTATGCAATATCACCTAGGCACTACGTTTTTTTGCCCACTGAGTGTTTTTATAATTTGAACTTAATGTTTAATCTTTTCTTTAACGTCCAAAATGGTTATAACTGTACTACTAAATGTGGTATTCAGCTAATTCTTTTTGCCGGGATCAAAAGCTTTTATGACAAGTGGTTATAAGCTAAGATCTATATTACCCAAGTTTTCTGTTGTCAGAAAATTTTATCTTTTCCAGTTCTTCTTTTTAGAAAATATTTTGAGTCAGTAAAAAAGGAGCAAGCACTGATGGTGGTATCTCGATAAACAGGAATTTTCCGATTTGAAAAAATTTGAGAACAGCAGCATCTCTTGGCAACCTCGTTCCCAGGTCTTTTTCTCTCTTCGACATTGTACTATAAGCGCTTGGAAGACCGTGCATGAAGATCGTAATTATTAAATGTGATATTTGCTTGTTTCTCTGTTCAACTTCCAGCATACGCCCATATATATTGCTAGTTTCATTTTTATTAACATTTACTCAATCAAAAATATTTCATACCTGTATCTTGTTCATGGATAGTACAAATTTTATTTGGTTGTTGCTTTTAGAAAAAAATCTACTACAGACGTGCAACGTCTGTACAAGTCCATCATATTTTAATTTGTTTTGGTCCGGATTTGCACGACCGTTAGACGTCTTATTTATAACACGTCCAGTGGATGTCTTTAGGACGATGTTTTCCGACTGAAATGCGGAAATATTAACTTTCCATTAGTGTGGAAATTTCAAATTTCCACGCATTTCCATACATGCGGAAAGTTCAACTTTCCATTAGTGTGGAGATTTTAAATTTACACGCATTTTTAAGTAGCTAACAGTGAACGTAAGTAACAATCAGTGAACACAAGTAACAATCAGGAAACACAAGTAACAATCAGTAAACACAAGTAACAATCAGTAAACACAAGTAGCTAACAGTGAACGTAAGTAACAATCAGTGAACACAAGTAACAATCAGTGAACACAAGTAACAATCAGTTAACGCAAGTAGCAATCAGTTAACGCAAGTAGCAATCAATGAACGCAAGTAGCTAACAGTGAACGCAAGTAGCTAACAGTGAACGTAAGTAACAATCACTGAACGTGTTTTTGACTCCTTTTATGTACTCCAAAATATTATGGTACCATTGACGAGTTAAAATGACTCCCTCTTCCGAAACCAGGGAGGGGAGAGTTATTTCCCAAACCGCTAACGGTTATGGCACGACACTTGGTACAATTAAAGAACAACTTAATACAAACCCTAGTTTGACTTGATGATGTCATTGGCACCTGTTATGACGTCATCAATAACATCAGTTGTTGGACTGTAGAATGTTGTAACATTACCACGGCATAATATTTGTGAACCACATGCCTATGGCATAAAAATTGAAACATCTCAATACAAACACTTTGACGTAAAAGTTGGTGACGTCATTAGTACATGTTATGCCGTCATCGTTCATGGCGAATTTGCGGTCTGTAAAATATACTATCTGATTTGTAAAATATACAATTTGGTCAGTAATTTTTAAAAAATGCATATATTTCATTTATTCTTTCCATAAATACTATTTACTTGTCGAAAAGAAAACCTAGCAACAACAGAGACTATTTTAGCATTATTTTTTATTTTCAAAAAAAAAAAGAAGAAAAAAAAGCCCCTGTTCCGGAATAAGTCACCCCCGGAATAATAAGCAAAATAGTTTTAATACCAAATTTCAATACCATACGTTGTTAGCGCAAAATAAGTATGCCGCGAATATTTTTTTATTTTCTTTACTACGACAAATGACACACTGTTGGATTCGAAATGTTATGCTGAATTTGTTTCTGATATTTATTTTACATTAAAAGTTACTTGTGACAAGTTTTTGTATCAAAACATTATACTCATACAACCTATGAATTTCATACCCAAGATAAGCAATGACGTCATAAATATGAAACAATAGGACCCCTACTAATTATTTTTGTGCTAAAATTTAGTTTATCATTTGAAGTACCTTTAATGCAAATTTGAAAATGCAATGTCACAAACAAACTATATTCATCACTTGATCTCTCACTATCAAATAGAATACAGTCAGGAATAGGACTGCCGCCACCTGTAATTCCAGACAAAGCACATATTTCTCTCACTGTTTAACCCTATTTGGGCCCGGCCTTAGATTATTTAAAATAAGGTTGAAGGTTTTTGCCACATTGATATCTCGGGATTGGCTCGTATTAGTCCAGTCAATATAGAGTCGGACCTGGAATAAATTGCAACAAAAACGAATATACATTTTTCTTAGAGTATTACTATCACTTATTAACAGAAAAAAAGTCCCAGGCTAAAATCTGTGTACAACCAATTTTTTGGGATATTGATTGTTTGGGGGGTATAACAGTCAAATCCCAACAAAATTGGAAATATTTCGATTTTCCATTTATTCTCTAAGGTACTTAAATTT
>JAULBZ010009075.1:0-10273 GCA_032360805.1 Neoturris breviconis | reverse complement strand
ATATGATAAATATTGAATGAGTTATTAGCATTTGTATTTTTTGCTTTTTATAAGGATTTTATGGGCAATTTGAAAGGCGGTTTCGAGAAATGACTAATAAACATTGAAAATCGCATGATATATGAAGATGTCCAAAAATCTGTAAATTAGGAGTATACTAATTGTGACAAAGTTTCAAGACTTCGGCGTTTATACAAGAAAAGTTATTTGGAAAAGTATGGCACCTAGCGGAATCATTTTTTTCTTCTTATTTGTCTACCTTATTTCTCGATACATAACGAACTCGAGCATTGAGTTGATCATAGCGAGAACTTCGTTATACCGGGGTGTCGTTATATCGAGATTGTACCGTATGTTCTGCGCTTGTCAGTGTTTTTGCAAGACGCTAATGTCCTATGTTGATATTACACATCTGGGCATCTAACAGCTCATTCCAATTTCAACTTCTTTTAACCTTTTAGTATACCCCATGGGCACATTACGTTGGGGACGCATCGCATAGACCTATTCACAAATACATGAAAACGAAGCGTTGACTGCTCAAAGTAGAAATTGAGGCAATGCAATAACTCTAAAGATGTCAAAATAGCGTTTCACCAGCGTTCACCAGCGTTTTTTCCACATCACTATGTCGTCCCTTTGAGGCCATGGGCCTATTGGCTTCTTAGAACAACTTTAAAGAAAAAATTTATACTAGCTGCTAGTTATTTTACACACTGATTTTAACTGCAAGATATACTATCCCAGTGGGCAAAATCATGTTCGGTCTGCAGTAAAGTCGCTAAAACACGTTTTTGACGTTATTTAAATATTGGTGTATATCTTGGAAGAGATCTTATGTCTCACCACTCCCTGATTACGGATGGCGTCGCTTTCAACCAATGTAATGGCTTCATATAGAACTCGTGCGAACGAATTCGCCTAGTGGTGATTTGCCGTTATTCGCCATTTTCTTCTATATAAGAAACGGCTTTATAAGAAATTAATTTAGGTAAAAAAAGATAAGAACACAGAACAAAAAAATTCAAATGGTAAGAAATGACTAAATACCTTATTCGAGATTTAAAATCGTATGTAGACCTGGTGAATTTTACTTATTTGGACAAAATACATTTCTTTAGTTGACAGAGAACTTTCACATATACAACTGACTGTGAACTAAGATATAAATCCAAAATATAAAAGTAACAATATTCGGTAGCCCTTCACGTTGTCATCATCATTTATAGAAAAATTTAACTAATATCCAGTGGGAAAAACACTTGTTCAAAGTCAGCAGTAAAGACGCTAAAATAACGTCGAAAACGTGTTTTAGCGTCTTTACTGCGGAAATTGAACAAGTTTTTATCCACTGGGTACGTGTTACTTACAATCGTCTATATTGAACTAAATCTTTTTTTTTACTTACGTTTTGCAAGTATATATGACTTTTAAATATAACACTCGGACATGGCTGTGAAGGAATGTTTTTAGTATGGTTTTCAACAGTTTTGTTCCGGCTTGTATGGTCAACTTCTCCAGTGGTCAAAAACTTGTTCAAAATCCACAATAAAAAAATTCGGACAACATTGAAAACGTTGTCCTAGTGTCTTTATTGCGGACTTTGAACAAGTTTTTGACCACTGAGAAATTTTAAAATTCAGATGATTCTAAAATGTTTGCTGTACTCAGAGGGTACACTATTTCAAGCGATGTCAAACAAATAGTGACTTGCTGAATCAACATCCATGCTGTGCCTGATGAGTATATCATGTTAATACCGCCTCTTTTCTACCACACAAATCTCGCTTCCACTTCTCTTGTTAATCATGCAAATGGTCGCAGTCGCTAGCGTATACGGATTGTGTGACGCGTTTTTTGTTTGTCTACTAGTCAGCCAAGCTGAATTACCAGGCAATTAAAGTTTCGGATTTATGTGTTCGCTAGCGACTACGACCAGTTCGCACCACCACCAATTTGAGAACTGGAAACCGACTTTAAAGGAATTTCTAATTAGCCCTCGAAAACCTCCGCATATAGACTATACATTGCCTTCTATGGTAATACACAGTCAATGGATTCCAGACCTCCTTGAATTATTTCTTTATGGGAGTGTTGTGTTAGAATTAAGATGACATAATCACTGTAGAAGAGTGATTTTTGAGCATGGATTTAAGCTAGAAAGCCTGAAGAATTTCTCACAAATCCCTTCTGCAAGTGTTTATTTGCTCTTATTTCGCGACTAACAAATATGGTCAAGAAGCAGAAAGACAAGGTGTTATCACATTGTGAAACACTACCGCCCAGTAGGCAAAAAACATGTTCAGTGCTAAATGTCGTTTCTGCAGACTTTGAACAAGTTTTTCATCACTGGGCGAATACAATCCAATGTATCTCTGTATATGAAAAATGTATTGCCGTAAACGTATCCCAGTATGCCAAATCTTGTTCAAAGTCGGCTGTAAAGATGCTAAAGCGACGCTTTCGACATTGTCCCATCGTCTTTGTTACTGACTTTGAGTAAGTTTTTGGTCACTGGGTATACGTGTCCTTCCAGTGCGCATTGAATCAACTCTCATGCTACGACAAACAACGATATTCTAACGTTTTTACTGCTGACTTTGAAGGAGTTTTTGCTCACTAGGGGTACGTATTCTCACTGGGGGTTCGTATTGAATATGTAATTGTAAACTTAATTCTATGAGTATGAATTATTGATGTCCGACATATTTTCATGATATTTATACCGCACGTAGTTGTTCAGTTATTTGTTTACTTAAGTGATATTCTCTTTCACAGAAGTTTACGGGAACATGCGTGTAACGCCGTCCAACGTAGTAACGTCGACATATGTAGTAACCGTGGACAAATGTTGTAACACCCGTTAACATGTCATAGTAAACGTTGCCAAATGTAGTAATATCTGCGCAACAGCATACTGTAGTAGCACCCATCGACAAATGTAGTAACGTCGACAAATGTAGTAACGTCGACAAATGTAGTAATATCTGCACAGCAGCATACTGTAGTAGCACCCATCGACAAATGTAGTAACGTCGACAAATGTACTAACGTCGACAAATGTAGTAACGTCGCCAAATGTAGTAACATCGACAAATGAAGTAACGTCGACAAATGTAGTAACGTCGACAAATGTAGTAACGTCGACAAATGTAGTAAACATTTCACTTGACGATAACTGTAGTATACCATATCTTTGATAGGAGAAAGTGCAAAGCTCGAAATTTACAGGTTTTGATCTATGCCTGCAACCAAGGAAACTAAATCGATATGCAATGGCCTATTAGTTCGCTTATTCCATGCTAAACGTTTTAAATATCTTATTTAGGAACCATCTCCAAAATTCGTTCCCATCTCCAAAATTCGTTTATTCTTCGTACCGAAGAAATCAAGCAATTGCAAGCTTGTTGACTTAACATTTTTCTTCGTAGCTTAATATTTCCCAAATTTGCTGATTTTAGCTTCTTTAAAGTTGCTAAAATATCTGCTTTTTGAAACGAATTTTGGAGATGATACATTAGTAAAATATAAACACGCATTTCAAATTAACTTCTTCGCACGGAATCGCTATCCACATAATTTATTTCTATGGGCCAAAGCATGACAAGCTGAGAATGGAATGGAATGGAATGGGTATGGGGCATACCTGAGAGCCGTTAAAATTTTGAAAAATAGTATGAAAATCTCCTAAAGCACGAATTGCATCCTTTCGCATTTATTTTTCATTGAAATTTGCAGAAAAGTAACATTTCAAAGCTATTACCGCTTGCTTCTACCATAGCTATTTTTTGTTGTTGTTTTTTTATTTATATGTATAATCATTACGATCACTTGACAAAAAAGAAAAATATTAAACAAAGACATTACAAAGACACTTGGTTTCCCCACCAAACTATTTTTAGAAGCACATGGATGTTAAAAATAAATAAGTCTCAAGATAAAAAAAATTAACCAGTGGACACACAATAACGTCACAACTACGTCAGATGTTGTTTTGACGTTGTCTCAACGTGACAGGATAAATACTGACTACAAAAGAGGAGTGTCAAACCTCTCTGTGATTTTAATGAACGACCAAGTTCTTCTCAAAATAGAAGAATTATCAAGGAGAGGGAATTCTTTGCTACCAAAATGAAGAATTCTTACTAAATATACTTCAGAGAAGTCTGACACTGGTTCACCAATAATATTATTTAAGTCGTCCAGGAGAGTTGGGCTTAATCAAAGAGAGGGCAGCGCAATAGGTAATGAGTAACTGATTCAGTTTCCAATGAATTACAACTGTAAAGTGGATTAAAAGTATCATGAAAGCCGTATTCAAACTTGTGTTCATGAAGATGACTTAATTTTACCCTAAGACGAGTCAGAAATTTTAATCCAACAGGATCATGTATATTATACACACGAGAGCTTTTGGGTCGGTAATAATAATAAATCGACTTTATGGTTTTAATATCCTTATTTAATCCATTCCGTGCATTTACACAAAAAGGGGAAAAAGAGTCTGTTCGTGCAAAAATTTCTTTAAGTAATTTACTACGAGTGAGGCCATGAGAAAATTGAAACTGGGAAAGATACTGCCTTAAATAACCAGGAGCATTTCCGTTAATAATTTTTGAAAAAGAGATTAATCTACGACATTTTCGCCTCTCAACTAACCGTTACAGGCCAAGTTCTTGGTATAGCAGAGTTTTTGTTGTCTCTCTCACTGTTCCTGTTATAGCCAAACCATCGTTATATTGAACCGATTCAATTTTATCTGAAAATGATTCATCATTTGGCTTGTCATATATAATATCCCCATAATCGAGATGTGGTCTAATAAAAGATGTATAAATAAACGTTTCTAGGTAAAAAATAGTACAGTCTTTTGATAGCACCAATTCCTCTATTTGCTTTAGATATTTTCTCTATCAAGTGATCATTAAAGTTAAGTTTCGAATCAAGAATGAGGCCAAGATATTTTTGGGAGGGTATTGAAACAACAGTACTACCATTGAAATAAATATTTGGATGGTTTGGAGGTTTACCTTTGTGAGAAAAGACGGCGCCGTCCTTCCTTCAAAAAAGCAGAAAGAAGCCCTGGGAACGAGGTTGGTTATTTGTTATTGATATTTCGAACATTAAGAGAGAGAGAGAGACTACTCAGTTTAGAACATGTTTTACATTGAAGACAATAACAGGACCCGCGCAAGAGAGCACAGAAGATTGCTGAATCAATGATCTTGAAACCGATCAATTGCAAGCTCATTGACTTAACACACTTCATCATAGATTAATTTTTCTCAAAATAATTGAATTTTACTTTTTTAAAGCTGATAAGATATCTGCTTTTGGTAACGAGTTTTGGAGATGGCTACTAAGGAAATACCCCTCTTAGATAACTTTTAAGACCAGAGAACTCTATAAAAAATAATTTTTGAGGCTATTATGACCGTACCTTAATCCAAGAATTAAGGCTATGAAAACCTAACAGTATGGATTACACAGGGGGATTAGGACTAAATTAGCCAAAAAATATATATTTTTCGAACAAAATTTGAAAACATGACTCCTAAATTGGAGATCCGATCCGAGATCAGAGCTCTAAAAATACTAAAACTGGAAACTTTAAAGTCAAACGGACAATTTTCAATATTATAACCACATTGGCCGAATTTAGCCCAAAAAATCTTACTTCTCGGTTTATTACACTTATCGTCAAGTATTTTACTACATTTGTCAACGGGTGTTTACATAAGTCGTTACTACAGATATTACTGCATTTGTCAACGTTTACTACAGATGTCGCCTTACTACAATTGACGGCGTTACAATACGGAGGAGAGTGGAACATCGTTCGGCGATGTTCTAACGTCTCTAATACTGACTTTGAGCAAGTGTATGCTCATTGGGTTATTGTTATATCTGGTAATTCAAGAACAGCTTGGTTACCATGGTAATGCAAATGCAAATTGACAAAAGGTTTTTACATTTTTAGTTGGCCAATTACTAGAAAAATTATAAACGGTTCGGTGTATTTCGCCAAGTAGTTGCGGAGCATCGTCAAAGATACCGCGAAGTAGGTGGATTCCACTTCCCAGGCCCGAGAGGGTCAACTTTATTTTGCACGGGGTATTTGGTAAACATATAATACACGTGGGAGGGGGCAAAAATGGCCTACCCTAACTTTTGATCTAAATTCGATGAAAGACCTAAAATTTTCCCAAACTTAGATTATTATAAGTACTTTTACTTTATATAAAAACAATTTCTAAAACAGTCTACATTTTGCTGACGTCAGTATTTTTTCACTAGAATATCCTTATATTTCCTCTTACGTAAAATTTATGCAAAACATTAAAAGCTGGTGAAATAAATAGTAGTTACTCCCTCACTATAAAACAATTTTTACATACAATTAACTGGTATTAGTAGCATTACAAACAAAGAACGCCAATTAACAAAAAATACACCTATATTTTTTTAATCCCGACCCACGCCGATCTATGGAAGTTAAAAAAAATCGGATTTTCAATGTATCCTTTTGTTAAATCCCACAAAATGCGTATTTTTATTTATCCTTATGCAAGCTAAAAGACATAATCTAAAGGTCTAATAGTATTTTTTAAAGGAATACTTGCGAACTGTAGCATGATATTTGTTGTGAAACTATTGATACTCACTGGTATAATATAATATAATCAATAGATGTATTTCAATGAGGTAAATTTTCTCATCATCATGAAACTCAATTCCAAAGGGATCCCAAAATAATTTAAAATTGAATCGAGAAAAATCCAAAATTTTAAAGTGTTGTGTTTATATTCCAATGAGTGTCTCATAATTGGACATAAATCACTGTGGAGGGGGGATTGTACCTTCAGGCTCAAAAATGACTTCTCCACAGTGATAATTTATTCTGACAGACGTTGAACTCAGCCAAATATTATCACAGATGACTCCATAAACAAACAGTGTCTTTCAATCAATCACAATATACAGTAGATCTACAAAGTTATTTTTGGCCAGTCTTTTCGTTGTACTTCGATATAGATTTCTTTTGGCAAGTGTTAATAATCGGATGATCATCTTTACTCGTCATGATTGGAATTGACGCATCAAAACAGCTATACAACGTTCATATATATAAATCGAAATCTAGTACACTTGAAAATGATATCTTCTCAGTGTGCAACGTCACGACAATGATTCGACGTTAATCCGACGTCGTGTACTTGCAAGTTTATCCTGTATTCTCGTTCTAATAAAACGTATCCAAGTACACATTAAAACGACGTTTTTCGACGTTTTTCGACGCTAATAGACATAACATGTAAAGTGTATATTATTTAATGCCGTTAATGGTCAGAAACTTTGTTCAAAGTCTGCAGTAAAGACTCTGGAATAACGTTGAATGTCGTCTTTATTGCGGACTTTGAACAATGTCTTGCTCTCTGTGATTGTTCTACTTCTTTATTTCTTCTTTGTTAGCTACTTGCTCGTCTTTAGATGACATTTCAAGATTCATCTTTAATTTTGCGTTTTACTGGTGTATGATGAGATAAAACTTCTACATTTTCTAATTTTCGTTTTCTTATTGTTTTGTCAATGATTATTATTTCAATTTTCTTTGACTCGCTTAATTGCGTTTCTTCTTTAATAGTATGTAACATTGATGTGATTGATCGAGAACTTTTGTGAATCTCTTGGCGAATACATTGTAACCGTTCCAGAATTTTTTCTCTCTCAGTCATGCTTAGTTTCAATTTATTGATTAAAAAGTACAATGTAAATAATGTAATAGTACGATCGTCTACAGCATTCGATCTATTTTATTTAATTCATGTGTTTAAACTGTTCGAATTATGAAGTCATTGATGCAAATCGAAAACTCGTAACAATTCTGAGCATGCGCACACATTTCGGTATTAATTCTATGAGTTTTGAGTGAGTGGTTACTTTTTTTATTGCTTCAATAATTTTATGCGTGTGTCTTCAATGACGTTGAAATAATTTTTCAATTACGTTAAAATTATAATATTATCTCAAAGAGACTTGTAATTCTCAACAGTAAGGCAGCCTTTATAGCCTTTACATGGACCCCTAAATGAGTTTCACCCTAAACGATCTTGCATTTGATTGGTTTCTTCGTACCAAAGAAACCAAACAATTGCAAGCTCGTTCAGGGTGAAACTCATTTAGGGGTCCATGTAAAGGCCGCCTAAATTCTCGTCATAACACACCCAAGCTTTCGTGATATTTCACTTTACTTTTCCATGTTTCCAATGAATAATATCCGGCGTGTGATTAAACTTTAATTTTTACGGGGCAAAAGATTTGCTGCGAAAACCAAAAGAAGACATTTCATTCGTAGAAATTGACATCACATGTCTCGTGGAAACCAAAACTAACGACCTCCTATCATAGAACTGTTTCTTTTATTCTCTTGAGGATTCATTTTTACGGGAATTAATGACTAGTAGCTATAAGAAAACCAACTGCAAAAGAGAAAACATACACGAGATCACGAAATATGATCCAAGTGTCGAATCCGGTTATCTTAAATTCGGAAGAGACGGGAAATCTCGTTCACATAGGGAAAGTACGCTACACACTAAGATTGCTTTAACAGGGATAAAATATGGAATAAACAATGTTAAGTCCCGTCAAATCCCACTGAACATTAAATTTAGATTTAATATTGGCACGTGGTTAAAATCAGTCACGTGGTCAAGATATGGCGTTCATCAAGACAACGTATTGTTGGTTGGTAGTTTGTTCAAATGCCGAATTTCGTCTTTTTATTCCTGCTAATTCGGAACGAACATTGTAAAATATCATTTATATCCAATAGTATTTGAATTTATTTCCGTTTCCCAAAAGTAATAAGGTTGTCATGTGACAAAGTTTATAAAAGTGAGAGTAAGCCCGCCAAATAATCACAGGTCGTTCTTGTTTATCGTAAAAATAAACTTTTATTGATTGCGTTATTTTTTTTAATATTGAGAAAAAAAAAGAAAAAAATGAAGGTAAGCTGACTTTATTTTTTAAATGAGAGCACAATGCTGTAAATTCTAACATGAATTATTTCCAGGTTGTCAAGAATAGATTGTTGGGGAAATATTTTAAGAATCTAGCAACTGTTGAGCAGTTGTTTCTGTTGTGGGATTTTCTTTGTTAGTGGTTTTCATTGTCTGCAGATTAAGTTGTAAAGCGCCTTTTCGAAATATTTTTCAAACTAATAATTTCTAGTGACTATTTCAAAATACCGTAAAACTCCAATCATAAGCCCCCTCATATATACCTCCCCCGTATATAGGCCCACCAAAACCTTAATACAAAAGTAGGACCGTATGTAAGCTCCCCCGAATATAAGCCCATGGCAAGAGTTTCATCTGGAAACCAGCGAGGATGACGACGATGAAACAGATAGCGATACAGAAGACGAAAATGGCAAGTACAAAATGGAAGAGAATGGTGATATTAGTGAACATTCTTCAAACTTGAGTTATATATGTATTCTGTTACATGTTCTAGTTTATCATGACTCTAGGTATTTACACAAATAGTGCTTGAAGTCATTAGATACATAGGCAGTCAGGCCATTACATCCAAAGACAAAAGGCCATTAGGACCAACAATAGACAGTGGTCCAATAGATTCAAAAAGGAGGTTATGGCGTTGAAACAAGTTTCTATTTTGAGCAGTCAATGCCTCCTTCTCATTATTTGTGAATGGTCTATAACAAAACAGAGATGAACCAATAACATATCTGGTAGACAATAGAGATATTCACAAATACATGAAAATGAGGTATTGGCTGCTCAAAAGTAGAACTTGATACAATGCAATAGCTTGCTTTTTGTACACTGCAGTGCACAAAAAGAAAGTTACTGCATTTCATTAAGTTTTACTTTGAGCAGCCAACGCCTCGTTTTCATGTAATTGTAAAAAGGTCTATTGAACTCACAAATCCTATACTTGCAATAAAAGCGGAGGGAATCAGGGAAAAGGGCGTGTCTCTCAAATAATAGAATAATGTTTCTAGATGTCAATTTGAATCAGTTTTAATCCTACATTTAAGGGTGCTCCTCGTATATATTTGTTCATTCCTTTTTTTAAAAACGACAATAAATACGAACTGACGTCAAAACAACGTCTTTTTGCATTGAAAAACACCACGTGCCCGCTGGAAATTAGAGTCCCTGATGAACAGATTGTTATATATAACCAAGCCGGCAAAACCCTGTTCAAAGTCAGCAAAATAACGTTAGAACAACGTTCTTTGAAC